>VZUI01029600.1:0-17089 GCA_013401135.1 Cettia cetti | reverse complement strand
GGCGGAGGGAGCGCGCCCGGCCCGGCCGCGGGACCCCCGAGCCCCGGCACCCCCCGAACCCCCGGCTAGAGCCGGCCCCGGAGCCCCCCCGCCCCTCCCCGGCCGCCCGGCGGGGCGGGCGGAGCGGACGGAGGCGGTTCCAGGCGGCGGTGAGCGAGCGGCGGACGGCGGGAGGGGACGGGGCACCGGGGGGCACCGGCCAGGGCGGGAGTCCCGGGGGACGGTGGCCATGGTGGGACTGAGGGGACCGTGGGGAGACGGAGCAGCGAGGGACATCGGGTGGGGCGGGGGGCCCAAGGGGTGTTGGCTACGGGGCTCCGGGCGGGTCCGGGGCTCCGGGATGCATGGGGAGAGGATGGTCCCGACGGGACCGGGGGCACCGCGACACCGGGGGGTACCGGGCGGGGTGGGGGGCTCGTGGGGGGATGGCCGCGATGGGACCGTGGGAGCACAAAGGGACCGTGGGGACGGCGGGGGGATGGGACACCGGGGGTCACCGGGCAGGGCAGAGGTCGGGGAAGGGATGACCCCGGTGGGACTGGGAGGAACGGGGCGGGGATGGGGCACGGGGTGGGTTCGGGGCACTGGAGGGCACCAAGCAGGTGCAGGGAGGCTGAGGGAGGATGGCCCTGGTGGGACCGGGGTAGGGCTGGGGGCACCGAGCGGGGCGGGGTCAGCAGGGAAGGACGGTCCTGATGGGATCCAGGGGAGCACAGGGGAGCTGGGCACGGGCAGGGCGGGGGGCCTGGGAGATGGTGGCCGTGGTGGGATCGGCACTGGCACATCATCCCTGGGGGTGGGGGGGCTGGGGGAAGCCCCACGTGTGTCCTGCCCCATGTGAGCACCTGGCGTGGAGGGGGCTGGGGTGGGGCAGAGGCTGGGCACAGCCCAGGGTAGGGGATAGGGGCTGGGATGAGGGTGACCCCACTCATATCTGTGCCATGTCCAAGGGCTGTGGCTGTGGGGACTGTCCCAGCTTGGAGCACATGGGCGGGGTTTAGGGACACCAGAACATCCGTACACGGGAGTGCTCCCTCTGCCCTTTACCCCAGGCCCAAGGGTGGGGAGGGGGTTTCTCCTGCATGTCCGTCCATCCCGGTGGTGAGTCCGTCTGTCCTCTGTCCACCACAGGCTCGCCATGGCCCTGCCCCGCACGCTGGGGGAGCTGCAGCTGTACCGGGTGCTGCAACGAGCCAACCTGCTGGGCTACTACGAGACCTTCATCCAGCAAGGGGGGGACGACGTGCAGCAGCTCTGCGAGGCGGGTGAGGAGGAGTTCCTGGAGATCATGGCGCTGGTGGGCATGGCCACCAAGCCCCTCCACGTCCGCCGCCTCCAGAAGGCCCTGCGTGAGTGGGCCTCCAACCCGGGGCTCTTCAGCCAGCCCGTCTCGGCTGTCCCGGTCAGCAGCATCCCGCTCTTCAAGCTCTCTGAGACCGGCGGGCGCAAGGCGCTCAGCAACGGGCACGCCAGCCCCGGCGAGGCCGCGGGCAAGGGGAGCGGCAGCGCTGGGACGCCCCCGGCTCGCAGCCCCACGGAGCCAGGGGAGAAGCTGTCACCGTCAGCGGCTCCACCGTGGCCGGGAAGGAGCACCCCCGAGTCGGAGGGTGGCGGGGATGAGGAGCCGGGGGTTCCCCCCTTCTCCCCGGGCGGGAGCAGCGGGGAGCAGGCGGTGGGCACGGAGCTGGAGCCGGAGTTGGCACGGACGGTGGTGGAGAGCGTGGAGAGGCTGCTGCAGAGCTGCCCCCGGGGTGGCGAGGCCGAGCTGCGGGCACTGATGAAGCTCAACAAGAAGCTGGCCAAGGCTGTGGGGCACATCTTCCAGCTGGAGGATGGTGACCGGCAGAAGGAGGAGGAGATCCGCCGGCACAGCGCGATCTACGGCCGCGGCGAGGCCCGGCGCCGCGAGGGCAAGCAGCTCACCCTGCACGAGGTGGGCTCGGTGCTTGAAGTTCCTGGGATGTGCTGGGTTGGGACAGCGGCTGGGGTGGCTCTGGGGGGGGGGGGGGGGGGGGGATTCAAGGTCTGCTCCCACGCAGGTGGCATCTGCCAGCCTGGATCTGGCGTTGCCTTAGCCGAGGGTCGTGTGGGCGCTGCCGTCCCTGTCCCCGCTCACGCATCATCTCTGCCCCCAGCTCATCATCAACGAGGCGGCCGCCCAGTTCTGCCTGCGGGACAACTCGCTGCTGCTGCGGCGCGTCGAGCTCTTCTCGCTGTCACGACAGGTCGCACGGGAGAGCACCTACCTGTCCTCGCTCAAGGTCGCCAGGTGAGCCCAGACCTGGAGAACGCCCGCCCTGTACACCTGGAGGGACCTGGGTGTCACCCCCTTGCACCCCAGGAGCTGCACCATGATCCAGCACTTCTGGGTGGGGCCAGGACCCTGCAGCCCCCAGTTCCCCTTTGCCAGCGTGGGTGGTTTCTGCCTGACCTCGGAGCGTGGGAGGTGGGGAGGATGGGAATGACGGGGATGCCAGGCGTGGGGGGAGATGCCAGGCAGCAAAGGGATGCCGCTGGGGATGCCCCATCTCTTGCCTCCATCCCCAAAGCCCCCTGCCCACCGTGCCAGGGCTGCCTTTTCCCTTTGCTTTCCAGCTGCTTCGCTGTTTTTCCGCCCCCAATTCCGTCTGTGCCAGAACTCCAGCTTCTGGCAGTGCCCTGCCTGGTGGCTCGGCTCACAGCGTGGGGCCTTGCTGTGGCCACCCCCATGCCTGACACAGCCCCTTTCCACCCCCAGGGCCCACCCCGAGGACAGCGGTGCCATTGTGGCTAAGCGGCTCAAGCAGGAGGTGGGTGCAGGTGCAGGAGAGAGCGTGTGCAGGTGTGCACACCTGTGAGCGTGGGTGTGACGGTGCAACGTGCCCGGGGCTGCCCATGCCAGCTCGGGGTGATGGCCGTGGGTGTTTCTGGGGTGGGTGGCTCAGGGGACCTGCTCAGCCCTGTGTGCTCCTGGCAGGCGGGAGAGCAGAGCCGCCCTGAGCTCCTGGCACTGCCGGTGGGGCTGGAGCCCCCCGGGGCCGGGTACCGAGCCAGCTTGGAGGAGGACACCGGCAGCCTCTCCGGGGAGAGCCTCGACGGCCACTTGCAGGGTGAGTTGGGGTCCCTCCCCTTCTCGGGGGGCTGGTGATGGCCGCTCCCCGGCCCCTCGCGCTGACTGTCGCCCCTCTCTCGGCAGCGGCGGGGGCCTGTCCCCGGCTGACCCCTCCGCCCGCTGCGGCCCCGGACGTGCCCCTCGGCCTCGCCCCCCACGGGCTCTGGAGCCGCCACATCCTCCAGCAGACGCTGATGGACGAGGGGCTGCGCCTGGCCCGGCTGGTCTCGCACGAGCGCGTGGGGCGGCTCAGCCCCTGCCTGCCGGGGAAGCCCCCGGGACCAGGTGAGCCCCCGCGGGGCCGGGGGGGCTTTGCCGGTGGGCGGGGGTCAGGGCGGCACCGCTGCCTTCTCCTGTGGAATCGCGTCCTGACGCCATCTCCGTGTTCTCCCCGCAGAGTTCGAGGACGGGCTGGCGGAACGGGGTCCTCCGGCCCCCCCGGATCCCCCTCGGGGCACCATCAAGGTGGAGCAGGAGACCAGCAGGCAGTGAGGCCCCTGTAGCCCCCCCGCCACCATTAACGAAGCAATAACGTGCTGGGGGACGGGTGCGGCGGAGCTCCGGGCCCGGGGAGCTTTGGGGGGGGGTCTCAGCCACAGCCCCCCGGCCCCCTCCCGTCCCACACCGACGCTCTGGTTACCTCAGCCGCGGCGGGATGCGACTCCCCGCAGCAGCAATACCCTCATCCCGCCCCCGCCGCCCCCCAAGGCTGGGGAGCCCTCGATGGACTGGAGCCCCCTGTAAAGCCCCCTCCCCGTGCTGACCGTCTCCCCCCCCCCCCCCCCCCCCCCCCCCCCCCCCTCCCCGGCCCCGTCACCGAGCGGGGACAGACGCGTCGCACTCTGCGCTCCCACGTCAGCGCTACCGCCCACGCCGGGCACACGGTCCCCCCGCCCCCACCCGCAGCGCCCACGCACCAGCCGCCAGCCCCCTCCCCGCAGCACGTGCCAGCTCACTGTGCACCCCCCACCACCCTGAGACCCCCCCCAGCACCGCATCGGCTGTAAATACCCCCCCACACCCCGCAGCCCCCGCACGCCCCCCCGCTCCCCCCCCTCCCGATACCTGCGTGTGCTTCAAGCATGGTCCCTGTGCCGGGGGGTGTCACGCGTGTCGTGGGGTGTCACCCCCTCCCAGCACGACGCAGGCGGCGTTTGACGGGCACTGGGGAGGTGCTGTCCCCCCCCCCCCCCCCCCCCCCCCCCGTCCCCAACCCCTCGGGGTTCCTCCTCCTTCCCCCCCATCCCTAAAAGCCGTGCCCAGCCCCGGGGTTCCCCCCCCGCCCCGTTAGGACTGTGTGGTGTCTTTTTAGAGCATTAGCGACTCTTCCTTTGTACCGTGTACAGTAGATTATTTATTTTGTTATTTTGGAATAAAACTTTATTTTATGGCTTAATCTTCCTGCCCCCTGCTCCAGCCCGGAGGAGGGGGATGGCGAACAGCTCAAAACCCCAAAGCAAGCGCTAACTGCGGGGGTGCGCGGGGACCGTGTTCCCCTCCACGGGGGTCCCGGTGTTCCCCCCCGCCGGGCACCGGGCTGGCACCTCCGCCCCGGCGCCGTTCGCGCTGCCGCCTCCCGCCCCCGCGGTGACTCATCCCGGCGGCGTGGGCCGGGGGCACCGCGTGCGGCTGCCGGTGCCCCCCACGCAGGACGGGGCCCCTGCGCCTGCACCCCCTCACCCGCGGACCCCCGGCAGCTCCGGGGGCGGGCAGCAATGCAGGGGGCGGGGGGAAGGAGAGGCGGGGGTTACCCCAAATCCCCCCAACCCCGCCTTTCCCAGCTGGAGTTTCCATCCCTGCAGGAGTCGTATCAAGTCCATGAACTCAGGCAAGGCTGGCAGGGAGTGAGGGGGGGGGTCCCAGTCCGTTGCCGCCCCCCCCCCCCAGTAGCCCCCTCATGCGTGTCTCGGCCGGATGCTGTCATCCCACCGCGCCTCCCCCAGCCCCCAGGAGGACAGGCCGGAATTGGGGAACCCGCTGTGCTGCGGGAGGGGCGCCAAGGGGGGCACCATCTCCTGCAGGAACTGATCGAAGTCCGAGGCTGACGACTGCTCCATGCTGGGTGACATCCTGGGGACAGAAGGCAGCAGGGTGACCGGGGAGGAGGGGACTGGGAGGGGCTTGCCCCTGCTGACCCCTCCCCGTGCTCACCACCGCGGGGAGCTCTGCAGCGACGCATCCTCCACGGCCTGGAACGGGGACAGCTCGGGCATCTCCTCGTCCTGAGGCTCCACAGAGGGACCCGCGGGCAGCAGCTGCGAGACCTCCCCAGCCATGTACTGGTTGGGCATGAAGGGTCTGGGGGGGCAAAGAACGGGGTACACTCTGCCCCGCCAGGGCACTCGCCAGCCCCAAGGTTTGAGGGGGGCTGGTGTGGGCCCCTCCTCCTGGGAGCACTGCTCAGCTGGAGATGGGACAGGGGGAAAGGGGTGCAGCGCAGGGTGCCCCCCTTCCACCTGTGTGGCAGGTCTTACCCGGGGGACCTGAAGGAAGGGTCCTGGCAGTGTGACAGCGAGGGAGGCGAGAGCATCTGTGATGGGCTGTGGGGAGCAGAAGCACTCAGAGAGGGGGGAACACCCCTGACCCTGCTGGGGGGTGGAGGAGTGTGCACCCCGCCGCTCTCATACCTGGGGAAGGGGGAGGTGAGCCTGTCGGGGACCATCATGATGTTGCTGTCAACCGTGGGGAAGCCCGTGGGCATGGGCTGGGGGCAGAATGGAGTGGGGGGGCTGCAGTGCACATACAGAGGTTTAGATTGAGGGGGGGGCTCTGCCACAGCCCCCACCCCATGCCCCACAGCAGGAGCACTCACCACATGGGGGCCAGCAGTGGCTGCAGACTCTCAGGGCGCAGCTCGTGCTGCAGCATGGGCAGGTTGAACATCGGTGCCTGGGGGGCCTCAGGGGGGGCCCCCATGGTGCTTGGAGGCTGCTGGTCCCTGCAAAAGCACATGGGCCCCATCAGCACTGCCTGGTCCAGGCTCTGAAGGGAGACTTGTGCCAGTGGGTGCTCAGGGGGAGGGCAGGAGGTGCACAGATGTACCCCAGTGCAGCTTGGGGGCCCACGGGGGGCTCTTTGCTCCCCAGCACAGCTCTGTTCTTCCCAGTCAGGGATTTCTCTGCCCAGGGGGATGCTCAGGCTGGCCAGGGGTCTGTGCAAACCCTGGCCCATGTGCACATACCTCCAGCAGAGACCTGGCCTCGCACCCACCTTTCGCTTTCCACAGTCATCTTGATGGCAGTGGAGACGTAGCCCCGGCCGTCCTTGCCCGTCTGCTCTTCTGCTCAGGGAGGAGAAACACCCATGAGCCACCACCCCCACCATGCCCTGCCAAGCATCTTCGCCAGCCCCAGTTGCCCCTGCAAGTTCTGGGGCCACCTGGGTCAGACCCAGGACCCCTCCCCACAGCATTGCTGGGGTGCAAAAGGGCAGCCCAGGGCACATCCCAGCCCTCCCCACTCACTGTTGTAGTGACTCCCAAACGCCTGATCCTTGGGGGTGTTGGGGTACAGGTTACGGAGCTGCCCCAGGTCCCGGATCCGGTCGCCGAGGGAGCGGATGGACAGGTCTTTGGCAGAGAAGGGCTGGATGTTTTCCACCTGGCTGGAGCCTGAGTGAGGGGAAACACATCACTGGATACCTGTGCTGGTTCCTGTAACAGCCCAGAGCCCCTGGCAGCCAGGACCCCCCCTGCACAGCACCTGAGCCCGTCTCACCGTCCTTGCCCCGGATCACGTAAGCGATGGTGACGCCCCCGATCTCGGAGTCGCTGAAGCGGAGCAGGAAAGTCCCTTCTGGCTCCATGCTCAGCAGTTTGCACACATACTGCTTGCTGATGAAGCCCATGATGAGCCTGGAGGGGTGGGGAACAGGGATCAGGACTACCCAGGGCGGGGGGGTGTGATCAGGACCCCCAAAGCCCAGCCCTGCGGCACTCACCTGTCTGACCAGTAACTTTTGAGGCATCTCTTGGTGAGGTCCAGGACTCCATCAAACCACTGCCAGAAGGTGAATCCCCGCCCTGGGAGGATCTCCTGAGGCAGAGAGATGCCATGAGGCTCCCCATGGCCACACTGGCCCCTGCCCATCCTGGCCAGCACTCCCAGTCACCTTGTTGAACTGGGCCCAGGAGACGTGGCGGTTCTGGAAGTCCTCAGGGCTGGCACTGTGGTCATTAAAGATCTTCTGGGCCAGGAAGAAGTAATGCTCCTTGAGGAGCCCCTTGGTGGTCTGCACCTCTGCCATGAACTTCAGGTTCAGGGTGTCACACATCTTTTCCCAGGGCACCCGCTCGGCCACCACGAAGGGCACCCGCTCCTGTGGCCGGGCAAGGGGTCATCAGGACAGGACGCTCACCACGTCCCACCCCTGGGCTCCTGCTCCCCCCTGCACTGTTCCCTCCTCTCCAGGGCCCAGTTAGCTCCAAGTTCTAGCACCTTCCCTTCAGCTCGTGGCACTCACAATGTCGGAGAAGGCATTATCCCACAGCACGGTGGCTTTGGCATTGTTGTCCTGGTTCCCGTGGACGATGACCACGATGGGCAGAGACAGGACCTGGGGGCAGAGAGTGGCCCTGGCTGCCCTGGGACTGCCCCAGTGAGGCACAGGTGTCCCACAGGGGAAGGCTCAGCACATCCAGCCCCATCCCATGGTACCTGGAGGTGGATGGAGATGTTGCTGGGGGTCAAGGTGACGTTAGTGCTGAACAGGACAGCGCATTTCTCCTCCGTCACCGACTCGGAGCCCTTCCGCTCGCAGCGCTTGATCTTCTTCAGCAGCTGGGGATGGAGAGCTGAGCATCCCCAGCCTCGGGACCCCCAAAAACCCAGAGGAGCCCCCAGCACAGCCCTCAGCCCAGCCCCTCACTGGTGGCACTTACCACGTTCTTGAAGTTGGCACAGCAGGTCACGCTGGTGGGGTTGGTCTCCAGGGCCACCATGTTGTGCAAGATCTCCCCCGTGCTCTCGCTGGGCAGAGGAGGAGGTTAGGGGGGGAACAGCAGTGGGGAAGCCCCTCTGCCCCCACACCCACTGCTTACCTGAGGGTGTTGCTGTAGTTGCTGAGCTCCAGCTCCCGCGCCTGCTTCTCTGTCACCATGTCAGCCCTCACCATGTAGGGCTTGGGCGCTGCCTTCAGCAGCTGCGGCCCCAGCAGGAACCGGACGCTTGCCTGGAACTTGGTCTGGGTTTTCAGCACCTGTGGGGGCTGCTTCTCCACCAGGAAGGAGCTGAGGGATAAAGGGACACCATGGCACTTGCCACAACGTCCTGCCAGCTCTGCCACCAGCACCTGCAGACCCATCTCAACCCCTGGCCACCAAAGCCCCCAGGCTTGTTACCTCTTGACCAGGCTGGACAACACCTCGTTGAGACGCTCCAGGAGCCGGGGCAGCAGCTCAGGCCCCAGCTCTGTGCTCGCTGCCATCACCTGCTGCTGCAGCTGGAAGTAAACCTCGACCAGGTTCTCACACCTGGGGAAAGGGGGACCCTCAGCACTACACCCTCACTCACCTGGAGCCCCTTGGGCTGGTGGATGGAGCAGGAGGTTGCTCAGGGTCCCCCAGCCCTGCCCCGTGCCCCCTCACCTCTTCTGCAGCGGTGCCAGATTCTCCTCAAAGATGGCCCCATTCCCTGCCAGCTGCTGTTGTCTCTTCCAGATTTGGATCCTCTTCAGGACCTGCTGTTTGGCTGCCTCCAGCTCCTTCACAGCCTCCAGGATGAGGGTGGGCAGCTCCCTGGAGGCCATGGGGCTCTGCACAGCCCCGTCCCTCCCTGGCCCCTCATCCTGGAGTGCTTTGATCTCACAGACTCGGTGCTGCAGCCGCTGCAGCCCCAGGCTGAACTTCAGCTCCTCCTGCCGCCGGTGGAAGCTGAGGGGCAGGTGGTGGTCCTGGGGCAGAGCAGAGCAGGGTCAGTGGGGGCTGTGCCTGGTCCTGCACCTCGGGGTGCCCGGGAGGGGGGCAGGGAGCACCCACCCTTTTGAGCACGGCCGCCTTCTCGCCCTCCAGCACGGCTCTCACGACGGCCACCAGCCGCAGCGGGTCCCGACGGAAGGTGTTCTGGGGGGGACACAAATGGGGGGTGACGGGGGGGACAGGACACCTGCCCCCCGTTCCTGGCCCCCTCCCACCCCAGCCCCTTCCCACAACACCTGGCCAAGGCAATTCAGGGGTTCCACAATCACCACAGAGCTGATTTGCAGCTTTAAAACCACTTTAAAATGGTGCATAGACTCATGGAATATCTGGAGTTGGAGGGAACATCAGGATTATCGGCTCCAACTCCATTATTTTTTTTTTGTATAAAGTAGAAGAATCAACTTCAATTTGAAAAAAAATATAAATTCCAAACCGAAAGGAATTCTCCATTCCTGTGAGCATTTCCTCCAGCCTTCAGCCTGACACCTGAGGGAGACTCTCCCAGCTGCCCTGGGTGGATCAATGCCTTCTACTGAAAACAGGGAGAGGAATTCCCCTGCTGGCTCCAGCTCCCGTGTCCCGTGCCAGCTCCTCCGGCCTTCATGCATTTCCCAAATTAGCTACTTCCCAAAACAGCAGCAGAAACACGATGGGGGGAATGGCTGATGACGTGCTTGGTGGGTTTCTGTGCCAGTGGGAGCTCCAGTGCGGGGGTCTGGATGCAGCACTGGTGGGCTCTCCCAGGGAAAATGTGGGATTTAGGGGATGAGAGGCCCAGGTTTGGTTCCCACCCACAGTCTCAGCTCTGTGGTTGCCCACCCTGGGGGCCACCTGGCTCCCACTGCCCACAGCAGCACCAAGAGCAGGAAACAGCTTGGCCAGGCATGGAGAAATGAGAATTTGGTGTTCTGGGATGAGAGATGGAGGGAGGAGGGAACACAGGAGGGAGGAGGGAACACAGGAGGGCTGCCCTGCTTCAACACTTTAAATAATAAAAAATCCCTAAGCTGAAACATCTGCTTTGTTTCCTACAGCAAAAAGCAAGAGTCTTATTTTTGGAAAGTCATCCTGCTCCCCAGAAGTTGTGACTAAAGCTTCCCAAATGTTGGCTATTAAAAAGGTCTGTTACCAAAAAGGCAGAGTTTTCAACCAGAACAGGGCTCTGGGAGTGAGCCCTGCTCAGCTCTGGTGCTCTGAGCTCTGCTGGCCAGAGGGGATAAATCAGAGGGTTGGGAAAGGGACAGAACAACTCCAACAGCCTTGATAAGAGAAAGAGCCCCAAAAATGAAACCCAGAGCTCACGGCAGGAGGAAACGCAGCCTCAGACGGCTTGGAGGAAGGAGAAATCAAACACTCGAGCAGAAAATGGGGAACATCTGGTGAGACGGCCCCCAGGTGCCAACAACTGGGGATGAGTGGGGTTGTGAGGGCTGAGGGGATCAGGAGGGTCCCCATGGGACCATTTCAGGCAAGATGTGGCAGCTCCTTGTGGGCCACTGGGCTGCAGAACCCAGGTCAGCCCCAGGATGCAAACAAACCCCCTCTGTCCTCTGGAACACCCCAAAAACCCAATTGCTGAGTCCGCTCATTGCTCACAAGCCTGGAAAAGGGGACCATCCTAAGACACTGAGCCCTTCCAGCGTAAAATAATCCAGTTTTCCTTGATTAGGCAGCTGCAATCCCAGCATGACCCAGCCCCAGGGTCCCTGTGCACCTCGATGCTGTTGACTTGCTGCAGGATCTGGCACTGCTGCCCATCGCTGCCTGCAGCACTGCGGAGTTTCTCCAGCATGGCTGAGAGCATCCCGTTGGCCTTACTTCTGCAGAAGGCATCTGAGCCATTGATGAACTCCCTGGAGAGGGGAAAAGTTGGGAGAATGGGCATGGATCCCCCGTTTTCTCCTGTGTAACCCCCAGCCCTGTGCTGCTCTGGGGAGGAAGAGTCCTGGGAGACTCACCAGGGCTGGTTCTCCAGCCACTCGGCCAGGAGACAGCGCAGGCTCCGCGGAAACTCCGTGGAGAGGCTGCTGAACTCCTCTGCTGGCATGTGAGACACGAGGTTCCAGAGGGACATCTTGGAACAGTCTCCTGTGGACAAATAGGAGAGGGGATGGGGGCAGCCCCCAGCCCAGCCCTGAGGGGGTTGAGGGTCAAGAGCCCCTTAGGGAAGGGGTGAGAGCTGCTGTTTGTCCTTCCATGTCTGAACCTGCTGCTCCACTGGGCTGGGGCTGCTGGGGAGGAGAAGAAGGAGGGTTGGGAAGCTGGATCCAGGATCAGCCTCTTGGGCAATCCTGGGCAGCTCACTTGTGCCTCAGTTTCCTGCATCTCCAGAGAATCCCTGCTCCTTCTACCACAAGGACACTTGAAGGGATGAGCAAGTGCAGCTGGACTTGGCATAGGAAAGCTGGGAGAGCCAGAAGAATGTGGAACCCCCTGGGAGTGGGAGAAGTGTCAACTCCCCCGAGCTTGGTGAGGCTGTTCCACCGGGGTGATCCCAGTGAGGTGCCTTGGCTGTCCCCCCAAAACTTCCTCAGGTGTCCCCCGCAAGGAGGGCCCCTTCCCCAGCCGCCCCTCATGCTCGGTAGGCTCGAGGGATCAGGGAAATCAAGAAGAGGATGAGGCGCTAGATAGGAAACTCCAGCCGCAATGCCCGGCCTGGGGGCTCACGGCCCCACCTCACCCCAAGGTGGGCGCTGGAACCCCGACATTCCCAGCCCGTCCCCTCAGCACTGCCCGCGTCTCTTCCCGACAGCTCCCGCCCTTCCTCCCGCCACGCTCGCAGCCCGCGGCCCCTCCGCACCCCGCGGGCCCGGCCGGCCAGGGGGGTCCCCGGGCAGACACACCTCGCCGCCGGTTCCGCCGGCCCCGCCCGGGGCCAAGGCCCGATCCCGCGGCGGATCCCGCAGCGCCGGCGTCTCACGGCCCAGCAGAGGGGCCGGGGCACCGGCCGGGACCCCCGGGCGGCGCAGGCCTGGCCCGCCGTGCCCTCAGGCGAACGGGCGAGCGCGGAGCCGCGTCACGTCCCGAGTCCCCGCGGGCAGCGCTCCCCACGGGCCTGGGCCGCGCGGAGCCGCCGAAGGCGCAGGGCGGAGGTGGAGCTGAGAGACTCCGAGAACCGTGCGAGGGGAAGGAAGCCAGCGTCACTGGGCAACGTCGCAGCCGGAGCAAACAAACGCCTGCGGCCTGCCCCGAGCAGTGCAGCGGGAGCACCCCGGGGTGGCGGCGGTGTGGCCCCGCTGGGCTCACCAGCACTCATGAAGCATCGTGTGCCACCCCTGTAAGGGACCAACCATGGTGGCTGGAGGCTGACGCCTTCCAGGAATGCTTTTGCTTTCGACTCCACGCTGCCCCGGAGCAAACAGATCCCGGGGATTCACCGCAGTGAACGGCCCAGGGGATGAGGTTACTCGAGGGGTCAGTGGCCGGTGTGATACACCACAACAATTCTGGGAATGCTGCTGGGCTTTTCCCCACAGTCCCAGTGGGATTTTGGCAGGAGGAGAAAAACAGCCTTTCCTTTTGCCACCCTCGAGGTTAATACCCATCCTCCTGCCCCATTAAACCTGTATTTCTGCTCAGCCCTGGGAGACAGCTGCAGGATGAAAGCGCCAACCTGGAGTGTAAGGCTTTAGCCAGGCATGCCTGGATCTGCTGAGAGTCTGCAGGAGAAGCTGCGCTGCTCCCTCCTCCCACAGCCCAGGAGAAGCTCGAGGCGGGGACATTCCTGTCCCCTCCTAGCATCAGTCACAGCAATTCCTTCAGCCCAGCCGTGACCTGAATCCTTCCCATCCTAATTTCCACGTTTCCCTCTTCTTCTCTTTCTGCAGAAGAGTTTTTTCCCAGTTCCCTCCTGTGGTCAACATCCCGTGGGGACGCTCCTCCAGGTCACACCGGGAAGCTGAGGTCGGGCCGGGGAAAACAGGGAAGCAGGGCCGGGGAAACCGGCTGGACACGGGGCAGGATACGGCACCCGGGGAGGGGGAGCGGCCGCCCTGCACCCGCTCCCCCTCCCCAAACCCCTCCGATGCAGCCACTTTCGCTTCCTCCTCCACCCGAGGGGCTTTGCCTTCTCGTGGAGCTCAGGTCTCCCGGGCAAGAAGTGTCTCAGGAGGAGCCCAGGCACGGGAGGGGGCTCAGGGACCCCCACACTCTCAGTACGGGATTTGTGCTTTCTCACTCAACAGGAAACCCTGTCCCAAGCCGTACACTCCCTGTCTCCTTCCTTGTCCCGAGGTGCCGCACATCCCACGGATGTTACTCATTAACTACCAGCCCTTCCTGGCAGCCAACCGCAGCCCCCCACCCTCGGGGCGGCTGTGCCGGGGGGACGGACCCCACCCCTGGCCATGTCCCC
This sequence comes from Cettia cetti, assembly GCA_013401135.1. NCBI lineage: Eukaryota > Metazoa > Chordata > Aves > Passeriformes > Sylviidae > Cettia > Cettia cetti. Next base: position 3,727 of record VZUI01029600.1, on the reverse strand, counting down.
GCTGCCCTCTGCGACCTCCCAGCCTGGCGCAGGTGGGTGCCTCTGCACCCTCCTCATCTTGCGGGGCACCTCAGAACACGCTCCCTTATCCTGCCGGAAGATTTCCCGGGGCTTTCGCACGGACAGATGTTTGGAGGTTTTCCAAATGTTTTGGACACCCGAACTTCTCTCTGACTCTGTCCTCACCGGGAAGAGCCCGAGGGACATCGCCGCCCCTCAGCGTGCCTCAGTTTCCCCGGGGTGCTGGGGACGCCAGCGTTCTCCAGCCGAGACCACAACACAGGACACGGAGGGACACTGGTGACAGTGCCATGGGGAGGTCACCCACATATTGGGGGCGGGCTGCCCACTGCTGACCACTCGGGGAGTGGAAGTTCCTCTGGTGCGCAGGAAGAGGAGCGGGCCTTCCCAGCCGACCCAGCCCAGGATGACTCACGGCACGGGGAGTCCGGGCTGGATTCGGTGCCTCTCCCGTCCCAGGAACTCGCCGTTCGGGTCCACCGCGGGACGGGAGAAGGGGTCTTCCTTTGCCCCACGCACCCCCTCTCCCCAAACATCGCCGTGCCAGGAGAGCTGGGTGCCATCCTCTGCGCCCACCCAGCATCGGGTGCTCTGGATTTCGGGTCGAGCTGGGCTGCGTTTCCACCTGAGCGGTCGATGCAGCCTCGACGCCATCGGTCCCGGAGCCTCTTCCCCATCCCAACCCCAAACATCCCAATGAGGGGCTGACAGCCGCTCCGCTCCCCCTCAGAGGCCCCGCTCAGCCTGTCACACGTCGCACTGCCCACCCCCGGAGCAGGGAGGTGCCCCTGGACAGCTGTCCAGCCCCGGGCAGCCTCCGCCCCTGGAATACCCCGCCGAGCCCCGTTCCCCACCCCGGCTCCCAGCTCGGTGCCCCCGCACGAGTTCCGGGCTGGGAGCTGCCAAGCAGCGAGCGGCCGAGTCTCTGGTCCCGTTCCCCCGTTACCTGGCGAGAGCAGCCGCGGGCGGGGGGCGGCCGGTCCGGCCGGTCCCCGCGGCCCCTCGTTCACTCCCTAGCGGCGGCGGGCGCGGCCGGTCCCCGCGGCGGCCCCGCTCCGCCGGGAAGCGCCGAGCGCAGGAAGGGGGAGGAGACGCGCGAGCGGAGGGATGGGAGGACACCGGGATCAGCCTCGGCAGGACCGGGGAGCCTCGGACTTCCCCACCGAGGGGTTGCGGCGCCCACCGGCTCCGCGGCCGCCCCGTATCAGCCCTCACCCACGCGTGACCCCACTCTTGCTCCGTATCTCCCCATTCCTGTCCCCCATCATGACCGCACTTTTACCTCATATTCCACTCGTGACCGCACAGCTGCCCCGTTCAGCTCCCACCACCCAGTGCTCGTACCCACGCGTGTCCCTCCGCCCCATCTGTGACACCCACTCCTGACCCTACTCTTGCTCGAATCGGGTCTTTCTTTGTTGCTCCTCAAAGCCCCCCGCCCACCCCCTTGGGTGCCCCCCGCCCATTACCGCGGGTGCTCTCGCACCGGGGCAGCCCCGGTTCCGTGGCTCCGCCATTCCCGGGTGCACCGGGCCGGGCCGTTGGTCCCGGGCTGCACCTTCACCGCAGGTTTGAACCCCGGTCCCCGTCCTGGGGTCCGAGCCCATGACCGCTCCCGGGCTGTGCGCGCCGCTCCCTGCGCCCTCCGGTACCGAGCCGAGGACGGCAGCGGCGGCACTGAAAAGGGGTGTTCGTTGTTGGGGGCCTTGCTGCTGCACGGGGGTCCCCGCCCCGCCCCGGTGCGCTCCTTCGGCACCTCCGACCCCCGCGTCCACCGGAGGGGAGGGGCAGCACCGGGCAGGGCTGCCTCTGCGCCGCCAGGGGGCGCTGTCGCACCGCCGGTGCCACCGGGGCCAACCGAGGGATGCGGGACCGGCGCTGCCAGGGCTGCGGGCGCGGTACCGGGGCTGGGGCAGGGCCGCGGGGTCCCCGCGTTCCTCCCGGCTTCCCCTGCCGTGGCGCCTCCAGTGAATTCTCCGTGCTGCCATTTCGAGCATCAAACGCGCCCGCGGGCCCCGTGAGCGCGGCTCGCTCACTGCGTACCGGGACATCCCGGGAGGGCGGACACCCGCCGGGGCTGTTCGGGACTCGGGGAGGGGCTTCCCGACCTCCCCACTCCCCCGTCCAGGACGGTACCGAGTGGGGAGTGGGCTGTGGAGCGCTGGCCGTGACCCACGCGTGGGAGGAATCAGAATCGCACTCGCTCCCCGCGTCGTGTGTGACGTTTAGGGGTTCTGGGGTAATCGGGGGGACAGAGCCGACCCCCAAAACCCCTCCAGCCCACCGAGTTACGCCGCGCGCTTTTTGCCACCCCGGCGCTTCTTCAGCGGCGGCATCCCGGGAACATCTGGACCTTCTCCCGAACATCTGGCACCGCAGCAACCTGAATCACTCTCCCCCCCCCGCAGCTGCCTGACCGGGGTGGGCCGGAGCAGGCGTGTGACATAATTAAAAAAACATATGACATCACGCGGAGGGGTCGCACGGTGCCTGATGACGGTGCCGGCACCGCTGCCCATCTCCCGCCTCGGCCCCGGGCCCTCGCAGGCAGCGGCGTGGCCAGGGGATGACATCACGGCTCTGGCTCTGACGTCACGGTTCTCAGTCAAAGCCGGAGTTGGGTGAGTGACGGCCGGCCTTGCGGATGACGGGACCCCCATGATGGGGGTCCGCTGTTCTGGCCCCCCGGCCATGAGCCCTGCTCCTGCAGCCCCGAAGGGACGGCTGGGGGGACAGCGAGGGTCCTGTGCCCTGGCAGGTGATGAGGGATCCCCTGCCTTGGGGGGACAGCGAGGGTCCTGTGATCTGGTGGGTGACGAGGGGTCCCCTGCCTTGGGGGGACAGGGAGGGTCCCACTACTCTCGGACATAGTGAGGGTCCTGCTGCCCTGAGGGGACGGTCAGGGTCCCACCCTTGGGAGTGGCGATGGTTTTGCTGCCCAGGGGGAATTGCAAGGCTCCTGTTGCCTTTGGGGATGCTGAAGAGCTGACTGCCCTGGGGGACAGGGAAGGTCCTGCAGCCCTGACAGGACGGCGAGGGTCCCGCTGCCCTTGGCGATGATGAGGGTCCTGCTGCCTCGTCGGTCTCTGACCCGCAGCCGGTACCGTGTGCCGGTAGAGGGGAGCTGGGCAGCCCCAGCACCTGGGGGGAACGGCGACCACCGCAGCAGGGACGGGCCGGGGGCTGGAGCGGCATCGCGGGCCGGGACCGCGTGTGGGCGCGGGACCCGTAGCGCTGTACCGGTACCACTCCGGCCCCGGCGCCCTGCTCGTATCATACCGACACCGATACCGATACCGGCACCGGACCCCTGCCCGGACTATGCTGACACTGATACCGGCACCGGACCCCTGCCCGGACCATACTGACACCGATACCAATACCGACACCGGCACCGCACCCCTGCCTGTACATTATTGACACCGGTACCGGACCCCTGCCCGCACCATTCCGAGACCGACACCGACACCGGACCCCTGCCCGGACCCTGTCCCTGCCCACACCCACCGGGGGGCGCAGCCCCGGCACCGCACGCGCATGCGCGTAGGACCCCCCCCCCCCAAACGCCACGCGCGTGTCCCCCCCCTCCCCGTTGCCGTTCGCGGCGGCGGCGGCTCGAGCCCAGTGACGTCAGGCGGGCGGCGGCGCGCGCTCCATCTCCCCCCCCCCATCACCGCCCTCCCTCCGCCGCGGCGGCGGCGCGCGC
>VZUI01029596.1:0-72103 GCA_013401135.1 Cettia cetti | reverse complement strand
ATCCATCCATCCATCCATCCATCCATCCATCCATCCATCCATCCATCCATCCATCCATCCATCCATCCATCCATCCTTCCATTTGTCTTTATTGTGCATGGAGTTAAACAGAGTCCTTAAATGTGGCAATACTTCCAGATTATTAGCTCTGCAATTTCTTGGCTCCTGTTTATTGTGGTAACATCATCTGAAGAGGCAGTTGTAATTAACATGTTTGTTCATGCTTCTTTTATAAACCCCCAGTGTGTTTGTTTTATACAAACCAAACCAAATGCCCTAGGGCAGCTGCTGCTGCTGTGGGGGACTGAAACCACTGTGGCTCTTGTCCTTGCTGCAGGTGGGTCGCTCCCCTTGGTCCCCTCCCAGCTGACAGCCTGGGCTGTGAGAGTGGGCACGGAGCAGCACTGCTGGTGGCAGCACCTCTCACTCCTCCACCCCCCACAGTACAGCAGTGGGCACCCAAGGGCTTATCTCTGATCTTACTGTGGGTCTTGCTGTGATGAGTATAGTCATAAAAGCTGCTTCCTTCCCTTCCTACCCTTCTGGGTACTGGATTCCCCAGGGAAGCTGGCCAGTAATTCTGCAGCATCTGCAGTCCCCAAGTGCTCCTATCCCTCTTAATTTGTTCAGAGTTTTCTTAAAGGAATAAATACCTCAAGATGCATAATTCTGACTAATCCTTGCCCCCTTTGTGTCACAGCTACTCAAGTGGCTGATGCAAGGCATGCACAAAGCACCAGAGTGCTCTGGGCAGGAGACAGGCTTGCAGGTGCCTTGCCATGGGGAAGGCAGCTCCAGCAGGACCTGATATCAGAGGGATGGGCTTCCCTGTAGAGCCTGGCCACCAGCATTCTGGCCCTGAGACAGGGGGTCTTGCAGCCCTGCAGGGTTCATTGCTGGCACTCAGCAGGAAAGATTCTGCAACAGGACAGGGGCAGCCACAGGAATGCCAGCCTCTTCACCCCAAATGCTGAGGACACCAGTAGCCCTGTGGCATCACCAAACCCACCCTCACTCTTGCCTTGGTAGGAGACCCCTCATCACCCCCAAAAGCACCTCAGCAGAACAAGCCTGGTGGGTTGGATGGCACCAGCAGTGAGTACACAAATTACAGGGGCGTTAAGGCCAGTTGATGCCTTTAGTAGTCAAACACGAGGTGACAATGACAGGCACATCTAGCGGGCTGTGCCTGTCATCTGCTTCTGCTCCAGGCTTCAGCTGTGTTATTCCTGAAATGGGTCTTCCTGGGGCCCAGCAGCTTGACGTCAGCATTACTGTGGCTGTCACTGCCCAAGGTGCTCTCACAGAGCCATTTCAAGCCTACTCACATTATTTCCTCACCATATGTTTATACTAAAAATAGCTGCAATACAAAGGGATAATCCTGCAAGGCCATGGGCATCGCCGTCTTCCATGTCTGACACAGGAGCTCTGCCCCGGGCCATGAGTGCCTCCCCAGGGCAGCAGCCCCACTCCTGTTCCTGTCCTTGGCACTGTGGCAGGGCTGGGGTTGCCCACAGCCAGGGCCACGCTGCAGGTGGGTGTGGGCAGCAGGCAGGTCCCTGGCTGTGGCACAGCCTCCAGCCCCGGTGCCACCTGGCAGCACAACAGGTGTGAGCCAGGCTGTGATGCTCTTGCAGGGGACATCTTGTTGGTCCCTTCCAATTCAGCTTATTCTGTGATTCTGTGATCACTTAAAGCCCTCTGGCTCACTATGATAATCCTTAACTGGTGGCACTGGGACAAGAATTTACCTCTTCATTTTCTTAGACGTAACTGCTATCTCAGTGCAGTTTCACTTTACAGTAGGGTAATATGCTATCCAGGAAAATCTTGCTACATGCTAATTTATCCAGTAGGCAAATTCCTTTTGGCTAATAAAAGTGCTTGCACAGGAAGCTCAAAACCCAGCAGCAATTAATTATTGACAGAGCATGTGAATTAGAGATAAAAGAAAAGTCATTCTTTCTCACACACATGATAGTAAATAAATTTAATTATTGTAGTAGAAGCAAGGGATCTTATTCTGTATTAAGTTTTATTAGCTGAGACATTTAAAAGCATGTCATCATAACAAAAAGGTCCTGTGTAATCCAAACTGCACCGCTCCATACACGGCTCTGGAGCAAATGGGCTTAATTGAGCAAATGGGAGCAGATGGCTTCTGAACAGGCAGGTATTGTGCAGGTTTAGTGTCAATTAGCTTTGGTCTACATATGCCTATGGCAAATCGTCTGCATAATGTCTCACCAAGGCTGACTTTACATTTTGGGTGCACACCATGGCCAGGGGCTGAGAATAAACAAACCCAGAAAGGTTTGGGTCTGGGGGTCACCCAGGAGTGACAGCATCCCTCCTCCTGCACAAGGTGCCACCCCTGCCTGGCCCCCCACTAACCACCTCCTCTGCTTCTGCACAGGAATGTGATGCCCAAGACTCTGGAGGGACAGATCACCATGGAGAAGACCCCCAGCTACTTTGTCACCAATGAGGCCCCCAGGCGCATCCACTCCATGGCCAAGGACACCAAGCTGATCGTGGTGGTGCGGAACCCGGTCACCCGCGCCATCTCGGACTACACGCAGACCCTCTCCAAAAAGCCAGAGATCCCCACATTTGAGGTGCTGGCCTTCAAGAACCGGACCCTGGGGCTGATTGATGCCTCCTGGAGTGCTATCCGCATTGGGATTTATGCCCTGCATTTGGAAAACTGGCTCCAGTACTTCCCCCTCTCCCAGATCCTGTTTGTCAGTGGTGAGAGGCTCATCACTGACCCAGCTGGGGAAATGGCCAAGGTCCAGGACTTCTTAGGCCTCAAGAGGATTGTGACAGAGAAGCATTTTTATTTTAATAAAACGAAGGGGTTTCCCTGTCTAAAGAAGCCAGAGGACAGCAGTGCTCCCCGGTGTTTGGGCAAGTCTAAGGGCCGAACTCATCCCAAAATAGACCCAGACGTCATCCACAGACTGCGGAAGTTTTACAAACCCTTCAATGTCATGTTTTACCAAATGACAGGCCAAGATTTCCAGTGGGAGCAAGAAGAAAGTGATAAGTAAAACCACAAAATCAGGAAAAAGTCTTTTTTGTTTTTGGGATGTGAATCATCATTTGAGACCCAAAACTCTCTTGGGGTCAGAGGCTCAGCCCTGTGTGTAACATGCTCTTGTGTTGTCAGGGCCGCAGCAGAAACCGCCCCTCACATCCAGTTCTGGAACTGCAGTGGCCTGACACCTCGGGCTGCTCTCGGGCCGTCCCCACTGAGGTGCTGGGGCTCAGGGGCAGGTGGGAGGAGGAGGAGGAGGCAGGGGGAGCAGGGCTCCTCAGGGTGATGGGGCACTTTGTGTTGATGTTTCACTGCTGGTGTCCCCCTTGCAGCCAGGCAGGCAGGACCAGACCTCCTGCCATGGTGAGCTGGGCGAGAGGGTGGCTCCCAAAACCCAGCACTGGGACAAACCCATAGATTTGATTTTTCCTGCCCTGCACTTTAGTTTTGCCCAAACAGCAGCATCAGATCTGGTAAATTTAGGCCTTGTGCACTCACATGCACATTGGTCTTTGTGTGTGGAAGGAATAAAGCCAGTTATGCTGCAAAGGAACTATGTACAGGAACTTCATTTGCACCAAAAGTTTCAATTACTTCTTGCACTAAAACTAGAATTTACCAAGTGCCACAGACACCTGGCCTCAATTCTCCTCTGACTGATGGGTGCAGCTTCACTGTTGGAAGAGAGTTGTTTGTTCTTTGCTGAGATGCTCAGTGAGATCAGAACGTGGGTTCCCCCAGGTCCCCACCCTCCTGGAAGCTGAAAGAACATTCCCAGGCTCCCCAGAAGTGAGCCAGGCTCCCACAGCCTGGCTGCCAAGGCACAGTGTGGTGCCACACCTGTCCACGCAGCACCCTCTGGCCAGGCTGTGCCATGCCCTGTTCCATGGCTTGGAGTCGCGGGGACCGAGGGGGTGGCTGCAGGATGGAGGCCAGGGACAGCCCCAGCACGGGGTCTGACAGTCAGGACCCCTGGCACTGCCATTAGTTTGCACCTTGAAAATGCAATCCCTGCTGCTTGCTGTGGACAGCTGGGGTCGCAGAACAGGGAAGCAGCCTTTATCTTACTTCAGAATTACAAAAGAGCAATTAATTCCCAGGGCAAGCACTGCTCAGCGCACAAAACCTGTGCTTTCTAGTGGAAATGACCCAGATTTGCAAATCCTCATAGAAACTATAGAATAAACCTATATCCCCACTCAACCCCCAGTGTAATGAGAGCTGTTTGCTGGCCCCAGCAGACAACAAGAGCAGAGCTTTCACATGACTGCACAGTTCCACCTCCACTGCTGCGGGAAACCAGGCAGAGGGGGAGCAAAGGTGAAATGCAGAGCTGCTGATCACCTCTCAGGGCACTCGGACACTGCTGGCAGCTCTCTTTGCTCTGATGAGGGCTAAGACTACCTCCAGCTTGGGGTGTAGCCACATGAGAGCCCCCTCCCACTGGGCAGGTCCCCAGCAGAGTGCAGGATGGAGTTGCTGCAGGAGGACCAGGACTTGGTTCTGACTGAGGTGAAAGAAACTCCCTACGGCTCCAGCTCACTGGATGAAATCACTGTTGCATTTGTTGGGTGACAAGCTGACCCTTCTCAGGGTTCCAGAGCCTGTCGTGTGGCTCATTACTCCATGAAATAGTGCTGGTGCCTTGGACTGGATGAGAAGAGCTGAAGCCATTTGGACCATTTACTAAGTGGCCTGTGCTGGAGGGGCACTGCAAGGTCCCTGCTGACATCATGTCAGTTCCCATCAGCCTGGTCAGATTTAAAAACAGCTCCTGACATAGTTTTCACAAACCCACAAACTCCCAAATTACTACAGGAAAATTGGAAGTATAGAATAAGAATAATCCTACGGTGTTTCACGTGTTATTAAAATATCAGAACAGGTCCTACATGAATCCTGTTGTTGCATAATTTGGTGCAAGATGCTGAATGGAGGATAAGGGGCTTCAGGCCCAGTGTCCCCCTTGCCAGAGGGCTGTCTGGGACTCTCTGCCTGTCTCCAGAGTGCTGCACCCCCAGCACGGTGTGGGGCTGGCCGTGCAGCTGCTGGGCTGTGTGCTGGGGCTGGCAGCTCTGGCTGCCTGACAGAGGCTCAGCTCGGGTGGATGGTGGCTCCTGGGTGGGCTGGGGGCACGCTGCCCCCACTGTGCCTCGCCCACTGCCCCCACACTCACTCTCCTTATTTCTGCCATATATTCAGAGGTTTATTTTTTATACCACACACCATCTCCAGCTCGGCAGGAGCTGATGGGTGCCCACTGGGAGAAGAGACCCTGGTCCTGGCCCCTGAGTGCCTGCTCCATGGACAGCAACCACTCAGCATGGTGGGACAGGACCCTCCAGCCGCCCAGTCCTCTCCCCAGGTGCAGCTGTGGTGCTAGCATAGCAGCACTGCAGTGCTGGGAGGGAGCAGGGACATGCCAGTCACCCTGGGGTGGGCTGGGGACATGGGGACTGGGGTGGTGTTATTTTGTTTTGTTCTTTGGAAGTGTGCCCCATGTATGCCCCACTGCAGCTGGGGCTGGATGGGGGGATTATTTTCTATCTGGCCAGAGAGAGGCCTGCCAAATGAGAGTCAGGTTAATAACACTTTAAAAAAAAAACCTATTCAAATGTCAGCATTAGAATACACAGGAAATTGAATTTTGTATTTGGTTTCAATTAACAAAGCATAAATTATATTTAATTTTATACACAGACTGAGTGATTCATTGTTCTGGAAAAGCTGGTACTTTCTGGTTCAGAGACTGGAAATGGAGAGCAGGTCTGTTCTGATCCTTACTTGCTGTGCTGTCACTGCCTCCCCAGTGCATCTCTGTCCATCAGTGTCTCTGTACCTGAATGATGTGACTGTCCTGAACTGAACCCTGGAACCCCCAGCACTAAACAATAAATCATTGTAGCAGCTGCATTTCTTGGCTCCATTTCTCTTGCCCCCCCCAGCAGCACCAACACCCCATGAGCAGGAGCCACAAGAGGACAACGCTGGCCCTGACCTGCCACTGCCAGCCCAGCTGGCTGCTGTGACTTGCCCCACAGGCCATGGTCCCCACAGCCAAAAGGGCTGGGGAAGGCAGTGCTGCAGCCAGGACCAGAATGAGGACAAGGACCAGCCTGCAGGTCCTGGTGTGGGGCAGACCTTTCCTTACTGACCTCTCAGTTTGGGGTGCACCTCCCAAGGTCACAAAGAACAAATCCCTGAGCAATGTCTGGGAGATTTCACTTGCTGCTGATTAAGGATAAATCAGTGGCTAATAAAAAGAGAGGGCTGAAAGAGGGCTGGCTGCCAGGCAAAGAAATTAAGAGGAAAATTTTTTTATCTTATTTTGTGTGCACAATTTCCTGCTTGTTTGAAAAAAGGTTATTTCACAGCATGGTCCTATTGTGTCATCTGATAAAAACCACAGAAAAACTTTTATCGACAAAATTAGGAAGTAGTGAACTATAAAATTGCTAATTATTTTCTAGTAAATTTACTTTTAAATAACTTTAGACACCAATTACAGGCACCATTAAGCACCATTAACACTGGTATATTTACCAAACAAGGATGGAATACTTATTCAAATCAAGATAATTTTGGTGTAAATTCTGCTGTTTGGAAAGCAGCCCCCTCTCACCAGATATTTAAAAAGCCATCAGAAGATCAATTACACCTCAGGTTCCTAATCTTTGAGTTGTGGTGTGATGTAATTCAACCCTTGAAGGAAACAGTTGTGAACAGGAGCTGATGTCCTGAGGAGCACCCGTGCGGCGGGTACAGCACCGGGGCCGCGGGTCCTCCTTTCCCGCAAACCCCGGGGAAGCGACTCTCATATTCAGCTGATGCAGCTGTCTCCTGCGACGCCTCCATCCCCACTCCGAGCAGGGTTGGCCCCGTCACAGACGGGAGCGCAGCACCTGCGGCGCTCTCTGCTGCGGCCGGGTGCCTCCCGCCGCGGCCCCTGGCTGTCCTCGGTGCCCGGAGCCCCTGCCCTCGGGAGCTGCAGCACCTTTTTCTCCTCAATGCCCACAGCCCCTCGGGAGCTGCAGCACCTTTTTCTCCTCAATGCCCACAGCCCCTCGGGAGCTGCCTGGCCAGGCCGGTGCTGGCGGCCCCGGTGCCGCCCCCCACGCCGGACACGGCGCCGGGATGAACGCCGGCCCACGGGATGAACGCCGGCCCGCGCCTCGTAATTGGAGGTTGCTAAGCGGCTGTCAGAGAGCTGCCTGCAAAGCTGCTACCTGCTCACACTTTCCTGCTGTCATCTTTGACATCCTCATTATTTATTAACTGCCCGGTACCCAACAGGCTGCCACTGATGCCGAGATGCTCAGATTATGCAGGTTCGATATGCTGCCTGCCTCCAAGGTCACGTCCTCCAGGATGTCTTGCAAACCAGATTGAAGAGGTACCAGCAAAGATGCAACATGTTCTGTATTGCTGATGCCAGATTTCAAACAGAGCCCTTTGAATAAGGATGACTTACTACACAGCATCATGGAATCATGGAATTGTTTAGGTTGGAAAAGGTCTTCAAAACCATAGAGTCCAACCATTCTCCCAGCACTGCCAAGGCGACTGCCAAGCAATCTCCCCAGGTGCCACATCTACATGGCTTTAAATGCCTCCAGGGATAGTGATTTTGCCACTGTGCTGGGCAGCCTGTGCCAGGGCTGGACAGCCCATTCCATAGAGAATTTTTTTCCTAATACCCACTCTAAACTGGGCCTGATCCCTTGGTTGTCTTGTAAGTGCTGTGTGATAGCAGTCAAGATGATCTGGTCCTTAAGCTTCCTCAACACCAAGGTCAGACTGAGAAGCCTGCAGTTCCTTGGAGGAATTCTGTGCCCTTCAAGACTCCCAAGGAAATCTGTCAGCCAGGCTCCTCAACAGCTCAACCTGCCCTCTGGCCATCCAAGGACGCAGTTCTGCTGACCCCTCCTGACTCTCCCAAACCCAAATACTATCATTTTGGCTTCTCTATGCCCAAGATGGGCTCTAACCAGATGGTGACATGGCCCTGCTGCTTGCTGCTGTTCCCATTCCTGCATCCAGCTGGGAGCATTCTCTGCACCAGCACCAGCAGACACAGGGCCCAGCATGTCAGGTGAGAGATCCTCCACCAGCTCCCATACTGTGGCACCAGGGGTTTGTCTGTACACCCGAGCCCAGGGGATGGCAGTGTGGAGGTTATTTCGTTACTTAGTTGGACAGGTTGTGACACTGCAGTGACCTGTTACAGCTTGGGCAGCAGGAATCACCCTGACCTTGGCCTCTGCCTCCCCGGCACAGTGCCAGTGCTCCTGACCCTGCACCAACAGTGCTGTGGCACTGGCACCCTGTGCCAGCAGCCTGTGACATCCTAGGCAGAAACAGCTAAACAATCTCTCATATCCCAGATTTCCTGGGGCCCTCTGCTTGGGGTTTTTTGGTTTTGCTAGCCTCAGAAGCTCTCTCTTTATGAGTCACTTGCTGGGAAAAAGATATGATTAGAAAATTTTCTGTGCCTTTTAAGATGCTCTTCTAACTTCTGGTACAGGAAGAAATATTTGAGGGTCACATCACAATTACTTTATGCCACCAACAGGGATATTTTGAAGTTTTTAGCTGCAATATAAGGACTAATACCAGATATCAGCACTTGCCCATATGAACCCTACACAAGGACAGAGGCTGACAGAGGTACCTACAGATTAACAGATTTCTGCTCTCACCTCTGCTGTCCCATTGCCCCCACAGGGCCCAAAGGGAGGGTCACTCTGTATACAGTCTTCAAGGAAATGGGAACGGAGGGAACTGGATTTGTTGCAGCACCTCATTTGTGACTGAAGTCATTATGTGCAGAGAGACATACGGGTAGCTGAAAGACAGAAAAAATATAGTAAGTAATCCTCTCCCTTTAGCATATCTTTCTGCATGAAATAATGGTTTAATGTCTAACTTTTCTAGGCACATGCTTTTCCTCATAACAAACACTTATATGAGATGCAGCTATTTATGTTTCAAGGCAAAAAGTGTGGAGTGTAATGGACTCTACTCTGACTATCTGCCCATGAAGAAATTTCACTGTATCATGGGAAATGAGGAAAAACATTATATTTGGAGGCAATTTCTTTCTTTTTAAGCCATTCTTATCTTTCTGCCTTGTTCTTGTTGGAAAGGATATTTGCTGGCTCTGGTATTTGTGGGCAGGGCCTCCCCAGCAAGGATGGGCACCCCTCACAGCAGCCAAAGGGCTGTCGGGTGTTCCTGATGCCTTCAAAGCAGCGGTGGGTGGCACCTGCTGTCAGCTCCAGGAGTGCAGGCTGTCCCAGGGGCAGGGCTCTGGTCTCCACTACTGCAGTGCCTGGCCAGGGCAGCCCTGGCTGCTTGGACCTTGGGGAGGAGCTCCCTGCTCCACTGCTCCTTTTACCTCCCACAGGCTAAATCCAGAGCAGTGTGGGACAGAGATCTGTCTCATATGGACCTGCCTCTAGGGTGTTCTCTCTGTAGTTGCCAAGGCAGGCCCCACAAAAAGCCAGACCATGAAGGAGCAATGAGGTTTTCCCTGGCAGTAACACCACTCAGTGCACTCATCCAGATGACACAGGAGATGTCTGTGTAAGGAAGGCAAATGGTACATCTGGCAATTTTCCACCCTACTGACAGAGATAAACAGGTATAAATATACCCCATTGATAGTGCAAGCATCTTTCATCTGTCGTGGAGAGGCTGTGGGGCCAGCGTGTGGCAAGGGCTGCTGCTGCAGCTAGGGACATAAGCAGCAGTATGGCAGAGCCACTAGGTACTGCAGAGCCACCAGGGATGACAGAGCCACCAGGCCTGAAGCCCCTCACTAGCAGAGACAAAACAAAGGCTGGCAGTGACAAAGGGAGACATTTCCTGGGAGCAGAAGAACCTGGGAAGCCATAAGTGCACCTGGCAGCACTGCCAGGGCAGCAGCATCATCCTGTCAGGTGCCAGTTGAGCCATGCTCTCCCAACCACTGTGGTCACTGCCAGCTCAGCCCTGGCAGGTCAGCAAGTGCTCAAGTGTTCCACCCCAGGGACTGTCCCACCCCTCTCCCAGGGGTTCCTCTGCAGCACCCAGCAGTGATGAGCAGATAGACCTGGCTGGATTTCAGCCCTAGTTCAACAAGGGAAAGTTAATGGCAGGGTTTTGCCTTGATCTAAGAAAGCTACTGCAGGATAAATTGCAGTTAATGAAAAGAGTGAGGAATAGGCAGGTCATGGGGGTGACCTTACTCACCTCTTGAAGATTTTTTTTTTTTCTGAGAGAATAAGCAGCTGAAAGCAAGTCCTTTGTCAAATTCAGCTTTTTCCAGGGAATCTTTACATTCACATGACATGTGAAGCTGGAGGGCTGGAAGATGTGCCTGCACCAGAAACCTCTCCTGTCCAGTGCTGTGGCAGAGGATGGAGAAGTGCTTCATTTCCAAATTTACCTGTGAAGAAGCATCTCATCACAGTTAATTCATGCTAATTTAATCTGATTTTCAATGCTGTGGCTGTCTGCTTCCCCTGTCCCATGTTTCAGAGTCACAGTGGGTGCTGCTGGAGCAACAAGACTCCAGACCTGGCCAATGACATGAGCTGCTCACAGAAGATGATCTTCCTGGAGTATGGCAAGTGATTTACACTGCTTTGCCCAAATGCTGATGGTTTTGACTGCCCTGCGGGCTGACCTGTTTGTCCAGCAGATATTTACTGCCTAGCAAAGGTTTACTGCTCAGAAGTTTGCTTTGTCTTAAAAGACCACTGCATCTCCTGAGACAATCATGCCATTTCTTAGTCCTAAGCACTGGAATTAGCACGGCCCCACCTGACACAAGACCAGGCTGCCCAGACACTCCATTAGTGACTGTGCAAAGAGGTTGCAATTGGAACATTTTCCAGTTCACACAATCTGCCAGAGTTCACAGCAGAGGAAAGTCCTGCTGAGAGGGGCTTCACAGCTCCTGGAGAACTGCAGCTCCCAGACTGGAGAGCAGGCACAGCAGCAAGCACTTGGCTCACCCACTTGGTCCAGGGCCATCTCTGCATCTCTGTAATATAAAAAACAGTTAAATTAAATTTTTTTTCTAGCAAGATTTGATAATAAAATCATAAATTTGATAATAAAATCTGGTGTTTTCTTTCCAGATATGACAACTTATGTGGAAAAGTTGATTTGTAAGATTTACGGTATAAGAATTACTCTCAGAAAGGAAAAAACCAAACAAACCCAAGGCAATGCTCCCAGAGACATATGTTAGAAATCTTCTAATGCTCTGAGAACTGTGTGTTTTAACCCCATTCTAATATGGAAAATGTCTTTCATGTCTTTCCATGCAACTCAGCGGGAACTGCATGTGCCACTGGCTTGTCCATCTCTTTTGCTCTCTTTGCAGCAGCAGAACTCTCAGACCAGCCAGCCAACTCTTGGTCCTGTCAAAACTGCAGCATCCAGTTATTACTTTAAACACAGAAGAGAAGAGCTCAGAGCAATGTGAGCCGCAGCCCTGACCTTGCAGTAAGGCTTTCCTGAGGGGGCTGCACACGCCAGCACTCTACACCAGACTGGAAACCACAGTGCCCCAAACCCTGCAGCAGAGGACACTCTTCCCCCTGCCCCAGGGAGTGAACAAGCTGACCTGCACCTTCTTGTAGGAGGTTACCTGTGGGGACAGATCATTGGCACCAGCCACGTGGCTGCTGGCCCAGTGCTGTGCAGCCTGGTTGGAGATGGTGCTCATGGCCTGACAGCCTGGTTAGGCCTGGCTGGGGGCCACTTACACCGTGGGCTACAGATAAGATGCTGTTGCCTCATTTCACCATCACCAGGCACACACCAGCTGCTGGAGCCCTCCCCATGCCACCAAGGAATCCGGCTCTCTCTGTGGCACGGCTGCTGGGGCTCACTCCACACAGCACCTACAAATTCTCTGCTATTCACCATCTTGTTCTATGTTTAATGAGTTCATGTAACTTTTTGTGAAGCAGTAAGGAAATGTTTTCCAGGGAAGGCACTTCCAGCACATCCTCTGTGTGTAGGTTGGATGTTATGGAACAGTGGCTCTGTTGAATGCATTAGCATACAGCACTTCATTTCCTCACCTAATCTACATATTTTTCTCTGAGGGTGAGGAAAACCTCCAGGTGCTGGTAAGAAGCTCAGGTGCCTGGGGCTCCAGCCCCAAGGCAGGTGGGCATGGGCAGGTGTGGGGCAGACTGCTGTGGGTCTGGCAGTGGCCGAGGGGGCTGGCTGACCGTGTTCTCCTCTAAACCATAGTAAATGGGACCTGCACGAGGCAGTGCTGCCTCCTGCCGAAACTCTCGCCTTCACCTGCTGTCCTCTACACAGGGCTCGTGCTGCTCCGGCTCGGGGACCGTGCCAGCCCGTGTCCCACTGCCCCGGCCCCGAGAGGAGGAGGAGCAGAGCCGCCGCACAGCTCCTTCCTGGGCTGTGCTCATGGAAAGACACACACATGCTTCTGGGACCCAGGCATTTTTTCATCTTGGCACAGAATTCTTCCAGAGATGATTATTTGAAAGATGAGTCACCAAATACAATAGCAAAGACACATCCTTGACTTACTGACAGAGAATGGATGTGACCAGCATTAAGTCTCCATGCAACGTCTCCATCACACAGCGTCTGGCGTTTATTCTAAACAGCTCTCAGTCTTGAGCAGAATTGTTTTTTCACATCAGAAATCCAACCACTTTTTTTGTAAGAAATGCTCCTTAATGAAAAGAAAAACAGACAGTGTTCACGGATGTAAAAATCTTTATAGCACAGCTATGTGCTCTCTGCAGCTGCTGCCTGTTTCAGCCTGTTTGTAGGACACAGGCACACATGGAGATGCACATCAGTATCCCTGCACTGGGGGCAGCAAGGCTGTGCCCCTCAAACGGGGCATAACCAAAAGGACACCTTTGTACAAGGAGTCACAGGGAAAGGCCATGGGGAAATAGGTACCTGTTCCTCCCAGGGTGAATCCGTCTGGACACGATGACAATTTTTCACAATGAGGACACAGACGGAAAATCTCCCCAGGGAAGCAGCCCCTGCTCGGCCCCTCCCGCGGCAGAAGCCCCTTCCCTGCAGGGAGGGGCTGCGAGGAGCGCGGGCGCTCCCGGAGCAGGGGCTGGGTTTCGCGCTGCCCCTCTGCGAGCAGGGGCTGCTCTCTGGGAGCCTACTCCAACCCAGCAGTGTCCTGACCTTGATGGTGTTGGTTTAACTAGGATATGAAATGCAAATATAGCCTAAGCCCAGTAATTCTGGCATCCAGCAGAGAGCCTGAAGGGTGGAACGCTTCCCAGAAGGGTCAGCAAGAGCAGAAAAAATTATATAGAGCAAATAAACAGAATAAAAGGCTTCTCACTCATCCTGGTGCAGAGGGCTGCAGCTCCAGGGGACTGCAGGAGATTGTGCTGCTCTGAGGCTTATCCTGAGGGACAAGATGCTGATCGGGAGACAGAGGAAAGGCGAAGGGCAAGGAGTCAATTTGTTTTAAATAACTGCAAGCCAGGAGGAAGTCACCCCCCGTTCCTCTTCTTGGCTGATTCTCTGTCACCCATCACCTCGCCCCACACCCAAGGCAGTCCCCTCAGGGACTTCCCAGGATCTGGGGCCAGACCTTCAGAGAGGGGATAATGTGTGATCAGCCTGGGGAGGGCAGGGCAGCCCCATCGAACCTACCTCCCCCTGCTCAGAGGAGCTGCTGCCACCAGCCTTGTGGGGACCTGAATGTACCCCAAGTTCCTGCTACCAAACACAAAAAAACCTTGAATTGAACAGATTAAAATACCTATTTTCAAACCAAAGTGGGGCACGTTGTCAGTAATCTTCAGCAAAACCGTCCAGAATGCTGATCCTAGCTCTGCATCTCCCAAGAAGAGCAGCTCAGGCACCGGTGTAAGGGTCACAGCCTGGTGTGCTTTGGCCCCGTGGGGACGGGGAAAGCTGTGCTGCCGGCTCCGACACGGAGCAGAGACAGAGCAGACACCAGCCCTTCCAGCTGGCTTTGCCTGGACCCTCAGGGTCCCAGGTGTGCCCCTCGGAGCAGCCCCCGAGCAGCAGAACAAGGGATGCTCACCTGAGACTCCCAGCCCTGCCCGTGCTGCGCTCCCGGGGGATGAACGGAGGAGACACGCCCGGGGGGGGACACGGCTGAACCGACAGGAAGGGCGTGCCGGGGGCTACGGGGCACAGCCACGGGCAGGGAGGGCACACCAGCACAGGGTGGTGCTCCGGGGTGCTGTGGGGCAGCCCCACAAGGCACCAGGCAGGGCCGGGAGGAGAACCCTCATTTAGGCATCAAGACTTCATTAAACATTTAAAACACAAAGTACAACGTTTATTGGGAAGAATCGCTTTCCTACCAATTACAGTTAATAGGGTAAAATTAATGTACCAATTAATATGGCTTCTAAACTTGGTCTAATATGTTAAATACTGTTCCTATCTCTGTAAATGCAGCAAAATAAAGTGATGATCAGGATAGGAGCTAATAAAGTTTTGCTTCTCTGTACTTAAACTATTTGGCATCACTGAGTTAAGGCACAGGAAAAAGGAGATTATTTAACATTTTAAGGTTTGTAAGACCCATAAATCATTTCATACATGCCATATTTGTTGAAAAGGATAGAATACATTCAATTTTACAGTATATTAAACTTCATCTAATTTGAACGTAAGAACAGACCAGCAAAATAAATGACCAATTTCTGAAGCAGAAATTACCATTTGGCTGCTGCCATTAAGAAGCTGCTGGTATTTTATCATGTTCTTAACATAATATTGCTTGTCTATTGATGCATAGTTATAGTGCTAGTCCAAATTGGAAGGCGGTGAAAGAGGACAGTGCAGAGGGTTTTTTTAATAGGCGTCATTTGTCAGATGTTATTTCAGAGGTCTTTGCACTGATGATAATATGCAGATTAAACCAGAAGTAAATAGGGGGAAAAAAAAGAAAAGAGAGAGAGAGAGAGAAAGGAAGGCAGAAAGGGAATGAGAATTTCAGCCCATTTTGGCTGCAGCAGGTGGACCAGCCCCGGTGGGACCAGATGGCAGTGATTAATCTGGGTTTTAGGGCTTCTCCTGAAACCTCACAGTATTTGACAAAAGGAGATTTCCTTCCCTGCATCCCAGTGCTGCGGGGGCCATAGGGAGCGTGGGAGCTCTGAGTGCCAGGGCAGGGCCGGGGACGGAGCTCCTCCCGCCCAGCATTTCTCCCCCTCCTCACTCTCCCTGCACCATCCAGGAGCCTGAGCACAAATAAAAATTATGTTTAGTTTGCAAAACAGGAGGAAGGTACCTCCATCCTCTAGAGTTCATTGTTCTGCTAGACTTGGTATTATAGTGGCAATATATTACAGAGAAGAAAAATCAGCTGGCTGCTGCCTCCAGAATGACAATGGAAACCACAAACACGCTGGAGCTGCTGCAGCTGCCCAGAGGAGATCTGCCAGGGCTCTGCAGGCACTGGGGCATCGGGAAGGGTGCTTATGGGGAAGAAGTCCCACCCAGTCCCATGGGCACAGCGTCCCATGGGACAAACAGACACCTCCTGCACAGCAGGGATGGACAAAATCTGGGACCCAGCACCCCTGGTCCCTCCTGCTGCTTCTCAGCCATCTCAGGCTTTCAGGCAACTGCTCCTCTGCCAGGCAGAGCACCATCCCAGGGCAAGGCATGGCTCCCAGGATGGGCACTACCCAGGCAGGGCACTCCACTGGCACCAGTGGAGGCAATCACTGACCACTGACCACTGACCACAGTGCCTGCCCCAGGGCTGCCATGGGCACATCTACAGAGCTGAAAACAGCTTCCTACCAAATCCATCAAACAAGGTGGTTTATTTGTATTAAGGACAATCATCCTGAGCCCTAATCCTCCCATTTGCTCAGTGAAGGGCTTCTGCTGCCTGCAGGCTGCCAGGAGAGGGCACAGAGCAGGGGGCAGTACTGCAGACCCTGCAGAGTGCTCTGCACTGGCAGCTATTGAGAACCCCCTGCGCCCGGGTCTGCTTAAACCAAATGAATTGCTTAGATATTAGAACTGGAACTGGGTTCTGTGCTTGCGAATCTGCACAGGGATATATTGTGCTTTAACGTAGATTTCAATTACTTCCCAACCTTCAGTGTGATGATGTGACATTATGCTCTACTGCCAGGGTTTGCCAGCATGCTCCTCCTTTTATTTCTCCTGTTAAATATGGTCTTTGTTGCGCTTCATTGATCTCTGAGCATATTCTGCTGTTTACAACTTTGATAATCTTTGTGTAATCTTCAGGGGTAATTGAATTCTGACAAACATAGCTGAATTTTAAACACCACACAGATTTCAGTACATTGAAGAGCCATGATATGAAAGTCAAAACTGGAAGTGGGGAGCAGCATTTGCTTTCAGTGTCTGTCCTGAACAACAGGAGATGAGCCAGGCTCAGAGCCCAGGGACATTGAGAACAAGTTAGGAGACACGACTGGGGGCAGGAGCAGACCTAGCCCAGAGCTTAATCCCAAGTAGACAATATAATATCATTTAATGATTTTTTAATATACACCCCCAAGACACTTCTGCACTTGCACAAAGTCCCAGAAATCCCACTGGGTCTACTCTGCTAGGATAGGATACAGTCAGCAGCTACCAATCTTCACTAAATATCTCGGGAATTGCCCGTGTACAAATAAATTATTGTTTTTATGGGCATATATTGCGAATTAGACAGGGGGGAAAACGTTGCAGTTGGATTTTGATGTAGAAGGTTTTTTTGCAGAGCCCATGGGGCACATGCATAGCGCTTCCATAATCATTATTGTTATTTATTATTTGCCAGCACCACGAACGTGCCCAGCCCAGCACAGGCCAGATGGAGCATGGCTGCTGGGCAGCACCGTGCTCCCAGCGCCCACAGAGCCCGGGCACACATCCAGCCTCCTTGCCAGGACACCAGCACCACGTCCCTTGCCCCAGCCTGTCCTTCTCTCCCCCCGACTGGCCCCAGCTGCTGCAGTAAGGCACGGCCTCCCTTTGGGTGGCTGGAAAAACAGCTGTCTTGCTTGAGGACATCAGATTTTTGATGCATTTTCTACAAACTTTAATTTCCCAAACCCTCCTTGCTCAGGATGCAGGGGAACTGCTCAAGCACGCTATAAATTAGTATGCCAGCAGAGCTGCTCCTGGAAGGAGGATAAGCTCAGCCAGACAAGAAGGAGCCTCCAGAAATCTCAGTGCTGGAAGGGAAAACTTGCTGCTCTCCTGCTGTTTGTGCTGGAGCTCTGTGTCTCCAGCTTATTGCAATAGCACACGACAGCCTCGGTGAAACAGAGATTTTCTGCTGAAGGGTCTGAGCTGCACAGAGGGTCCCCACGCAATCGAAAGAAAAGGAATTAAGGGGTTGTCTGGTCTGAGAAAAGGGATATTGAATCTAATCTGAGATGGTGTAATTTGGAAATCCAATTGCAGTTGTCCGTCAGCAAAGGCAGCCAGTGGCGAGGGGAGGCAGGAGCCTGTGGAGGACCAGGGCCCCCAGCACCAGAGCGGGGAGGGTTGAGCCCCACAGGACCCCCAGGAACCCCCGGGATAGTGCAAAGCCTGCAAAGCCTCCGTCACTGCCACAGCCCACAGCCCTTCCCAGGGGTTTTACAAAGCCTGGCACTGCCAGGGAGCCAGGGCAGGACCCTGCTGCGGGTCGGAGAGGAGCGGAGCGGCAGGAGGGAGCCGGTCCCGAGCTCTCCCCACCTTCCCTCTCCGCCCCGGGAGACGGAGCAAGGGAAGCGCCGGCTGTCCCCACCCAGCCTGGCTCATCCCCCAGGGCACAGCACGGCTTCCCCTGCACCTCTCGCCCTTGGAGGTGCTTCAGGAGAGACCAGACAGCGATTACAAGTGATTTAACATTTTCTGCTAGAGTTTAACTTGGGCTCAGATTTCTCCTCATAGTTCACTTGCCCCGGTCATTACACTGATATTTTACCAGAAGCCAGATAGTTTTGTAAGCTCCTGGATGGACGCAGTAACCCAAACGAGGTCAGGGTCCTCTGCCATGTGGCCCTTGGCCAAAGGCTCCTTGCAAACCACCTATAGCTCCCAGCTTCCCACCCTGCCTCTCCCACAGACAGGAGGCTCTGAGAGCTTGTCAGGATTTCAGATGCCAAATGTCCATTACTTTGCACACAGGGCTCAGCAGTATGGACACAGGCCAAGTCTGACTGCAAAGCCCAGCCAGAGCTGCTCCCTGCTGTGCTGCCCATGGTGGGCCATGGGTCATGAGGCCCCTCAGCAGGGATGGTGCTGCTTCAGCAGCCCACCAGCCTACCGGGAATGGCAAGGGGAGCAAGGGACGCAGGAAGATACATCAGGGCCACCTGCCCCCCAGCCAGCCCCTGGAACTTCCACGGGTGAGGAAAGGAGGGCAGAGAAACAGAGCTGGGCTCAGTCGTATCTCCTGCAGGACCTGGGGGCCCTGATGGAACCTCAGGACTGGTCCTGCCCTGATGGAGGGGTGGGGAGCAGATGAAACCTCCCTGCAGCACAGCACTGAGCGTCCCCCCAGCAGGAGAGCTGGAGCAGAGCTGCTCTCAGCTATTAGCTCCCCACATGTGCTTTATTTCCTGAATTAAAGAGCAGAATTATAATGAGACTTGATGTTAAATTCCATAAAAAGTCAAGCTAATCAGTGACCAAACCTGTAATTGATTCTTTTGCTAGTTCAATACTTAATGCTACATGTTAAGCAATAGGATTTTACAATTTGCTAGCACTTCACTTGCAGAGAATTAAGCAATAAAAATCTATTCAGAGTACAAAGCAGCAGGAAGAGAGCCACAGCTGCCAATACGTGAACAAGCCAATAAAGTGGCTCAACACTTGCATCAGTATCTTGTTTTTCAGAGTATCTACCCCTGTTTGATAGTGAAACCCCCTTAACACGTGCAAGGGAGGTGTGAAACCCCTCGGGAGGTGATGCCGAGGCGGGAATGCCATGGATGAGGCTCAGGGGGCAGCAGATCACGGCCAGGCGTGGGGGCTGGAGGGCCGGTGGCAGCTCGGGGAGCCCCCCAGCCCAGGGCACTCGGGATCAGCCCGGAGGGCACAGCTGTGCCCCAGGTGCAGGTGTGCTGGAGCAGAGAGACTGACACCTGAGCCCCGGCACGGCTGCCTGCAGAGAGCAGAGCTCCTGCCCACCCTGGGTCACAGCCACCTGCGTGGGGGCAGCGCTGCAGCGCTGAGAAATGCTGCCTTCTAGAAAATGGTTTTTCAAGCTTCTTACACTATTTGTTTGATATTATTCAAGGCAAAATTCAGACCAACGAAACAGCACCCACAGCCATTTCCATAGACAGGTACCAGAATTCAGTTTCAAACAGTTTATCTTTCAAAATGCAAAATCACCCACGTCGCTCTTTGCCCCGTTTGCCCACTAAACTTTCATCCTCTGGGCTTTGCTTGTGTTTCAGCACAGGTCACATCCTTGTCTGGGAGCCACGTAGTGCTTCTTCTGAGTGTTTATCCCCCAGCAGTGACAGCAGAGCCTGTGGCAGCATATTCCTGGGAAGGGAACACTATCACATGCTGAGTCCCAGCAAAACAGCTGGGCTCGTCCTGCCATCACTGCTGATCTGGGCAGGGCTGGGGGCACGGTGGGAGTGCAGCTTGCTCCCCAACACTTCTACCTTTGCCCCCACCTCAGCCAGGCCCTGAGCAGTGTGGCAGGAGAGATGCTCTGGAAACAATTATTATTGTGAGGGGAAGGGCTGTGCTCCTGGTCTCTGAGGGGGTTCAGCTTCCTGCTACAATGATTCAGGGAATATGCTGAGGCAGATTTAATGAATTGCACTGAAGCTGTGGAGCTGCTGCATTAGGCAAACACCTTGATGATTGTCAAGTCAGCCTCTTGCTGTCAGAGCTGCTCTACATTGCCCAGGCCAGCGACAGCAGGTGATCATCACTAGGCTGCACATCCTCCACAGCTTTTAGCACTAGCCCTGTACATCTGCCCCAGAGCCCACAGCAGCTCGTCCTGCAGGCCCAGAGCCCCTTTCCTGGACTCTCTTCCAGAGCATGTTTCAAACACATGCAGATGTCCTAATCTGAAAACCCAGTGCCCAGCCACAGCCCCCGACTGCACCAGCTGAGCCAGCATGAGCACCACACTGCTGTTCCTCAGGGAAGCAAGAGCCAAGCAAGGAGAGTTGGATTAGGACCAAATCTGCCTCAGAGGTGAGTGCATGGCCCTGCAGAGTCCTCTGCCAGCAGACCTAAGCCAGGCACACCATGCTGTAGAGTTGAAATGCTGAAACATGGCAAGGAAACAGATCTATGGCCTGAGAAAAAGCTTCCGAACTAAGACTTGAGGTAGTAGTAGATCTCATTTTTAATAATTCAGATTAACACTGCCAAGAGATGTAGCTAAGAAAATAAATTTTTTCTGAGCTAGAGGAAAACAGAGAGAAATCCAACCCCATCACTGGGCACAGACTGGGCTGGGAGGCTGTGGCTGCAGGGTGCAGGGACAGGGTGATGGCACAGCTGAGTCCCAAGGAGCTGCTGTCACCCCTGTCAGACTACAGGCAGCACTGCTGGGTTGTGGAGATTATATCTTCAAAATATACCTGGCTAAAGGATTCATGTCTGACAGCTTCAAGTGTTAGACAATTTGTACAGCACAAGAATGTGTCTGAACACTTGTCACTGCAGACTTGTACAGGAAGCTGTGGCCACACATTGGGCATGCCCTGCATCTGTTACAGGGGCATCCATCACCTCCCACTGGCACTGTGTGGAAATCACTGTGTACCCAGGAGATGTGTTGCTGCCACCTCCACAGCAAGGACACCTGGTCTCAGTGCCCTGTGTGCATTTGCCCCTCCACAGCCCTGCTGCAGCTGTGCTCTGACTGCTGGCAAGGAAGAAAACCACAGC
The DNA here is from genome assembly GCA_013401135.1 of Cettia cetti. Taxonomy (NCBI): domain Eukaryota; kingdom Metazoa; phylum Chordata; class Aves; order Passeriformes; family Sylviidae; genus Cettia; species Cettia cetti. Next base: position 51,168 of record VZUI01029596.1, on the reverse strand, counting down.
TTTGGGTGCAAGAGTTCTGCTGTCTCCAGGCCAAGCAGAGATAGCAACTGGGAATGCAGGTGCCTATGCAGATGGGAGGAAAGCAATAGCTGTCTGTGCTGGGCCAGGAGCTCTCAGCAGCAGACAAAATCACGATCTCAGGTCAATTCTGGTGGACATTTGGAGACTCAGTGCTGCTTCAGGTCTGTTCTTTTGTGCCCAGGCTGGAAGCAAGAGCAGAACCCAGGGGTGTCAGTGTCAGGAGATGCAGGCACCCCACATGTGCCAGCCAGGACCCAAAGAACTGCAAGGCACCTGAGCATTTCTGCAGATGGGATGCCTGGAGGAGCAGCAGGTCCAGCTCCATCATTACCAGAGCTCAGGACACACACTTGGTGTTTGGGGCTGAGCTTCTGCTCAGCTGCATTCCGCACTCCTGTGTCTTTTCCTCTACAACACTGGGCACCTCATCACCAGGTGGCTGCCAGAGCCTTCAGCCATGAAATGATATGGCTCTACCTTGACCTTAGACTTCCCACAGTGACCATCTCCTGCAGAACACACACTGCAGCTTGGGGGCATTTCTCTTAATCAGCCAACAAAAAATACAGCCTCAAGATGTGGATCTCTGCTAATTCACTGCTAATCTCTGCTTCCCCTCTTTCCAGAGCAGCCTCAGCACAAGGCCAGGAGCTGGCTTGCTGCAGCAAGGGCTCCAGCAAGGGCCCTCTCCTGCCCTCAGCATCTCAGGCCACAGGGGATGCTGCAGACATCATGCTGACCACGCACTTGACCCCAGATGGCTCCAGTAAAGGCTGATCCCAAAGCTCAACTGCACTTGTTTCCAGTTCACACCAGAATCCCTCCAGCTAGATATGTGTCTCTTCCTCCCATTGTGCCTGCAGAAACAGGCACCACCTACAAGGATTCAAACTCTTTTATTTCCCTAACTTCTTCCAGAGGATTTAAGAGATAATAATCTCAAAACTAAAAAAATCCCTAACCTGGTGTGTGCTGCAGAGCAGGAGGCAGAGAGGAGCCACAGTCCTGCGCAGGGTCTGGGCTCAGGAGGGCTGGCACAAAGCTCCCCAGGCACTGTCAGCTGGGAAGCAAACTGCATCCCACAGGATGCTCCTCTGTGCCAGAAAACTGACAGCCTTTCACCACCCAGGGGGAGAGCCAAGACAGACCCCTAAATCCCCCACCCAGGCAGGGGAGCCTTAAAAGCTCCCCTGGTTCCCTGAGGAGGAGAGCAGCCCCTTGTGTTTCCCACCACTCTCAGGTTGCTCCAGCAATCGAGAGGCATCTGATCTTCCAGGAGCCTGATCGAGTGAGAATGCCAGTGTCATTAACAAGTTAATTAGAAAAACTCAAATGGAGCTTTAAACATTTTTATAATACATTTGGGTCTTTTTGGCAGGATTATTGCAATCTTTTGGGTTTCCATTTCCCATTAAAGCACTCTCAGTAGTGCACGTATAAAAGCCATGTGATCTTGGCTCCTTGCTGCTTTCTTTCCTTCCCCCTCCCTTTATTTGGGTGAGATTTATTAAATATTTTAATCAGTTAAATTCTGGCAGCTTAAACATTTTCTTTAATAGCCTTGTTAAATGTGGATTAGATTTAAAATCCTTGCCTCTGAACTCTGAAGCAGCAGTATTTATATGCAATGTTAAAAAAATTAAAAGCTTTACAAAGCAGTAATTACTCCTTTGCTGCAGGAGGAGGAAAGATTGACTTTCTAAGTTATTTTTAGGCAAGTTATCCAGCCTCACCATTCCCAAACAATACTACACAAGCATCATTTACTCTTCCTGAAGGATCCCCTTAAAGGAATGTCAAAGTGTGGCATACCTTAGATGCAAAGCCCGCACCATCAGCTTCGGCTTGGTTTTGTGACACCAGGAGCAGCCAGCAGCCCCTGCAGGGTCTCTGAGCTCCCCCACACAGCAGTGCTCTCCCAGGTGAGTGCAGTGCTCTCCCAGGTGAGTGCAGTGCTCTCCCAGGTGAGTGCAGTGCTCTTCCAGGTGAGTGCAGTGCTCCCAGCACCGGCCAGGAGCAGCCCAGCAGCCCGTGAAGAGGGGCTCCCTTTAGCTCCCCCTTTATCCCCTGAGCCTAGCAGCCCCCGGCAGCCCCAGCTTCTCCCATCAGATGCGATGGGCCAAGGCTGCAGACCCCGGCTGGGGCAGCCCCGGCTCCTTGGCCACCCCAATAATGACACTTCTAAGGCTTTTGCTGTACCCGGGAGACGCGTGCCCTGACGGACACCACAACCCCATGCCCTGCTTGCAGAGGACACAGAGACCTGGTTTGGTATTATTTGAAGTCCAGGAAAACCTTCATGTTCCATCAAGAAAAGCTAAAGCAGAAGGGAAGTTCCTTGTCCCGTTTTCCCCGGCCCGGGACAGACCCTGTGCAGGCAGGAGCTCCCGGGGAAGGCACAGCTCTCTGCTGTGGCAGGGGCAGCATCCTCTCTCACAAACTCCTGGTGGGCTGGGAAGGGCAGGGAGGGTAAGCAGGGATTTATGAAACATGCCACTGACACCAGCTTGGGCGTACAGGAGCAGGGGACAGGACAGGGCAGGGTGAGCCCCACGCACAGGACAAGGGATGTCTCAGCAGCTGTGCCCAAGCCAGCACGTCTTTTCTGGGAGAAGGTGGCATTGCTTCCTGCCCCTCTGGGAGGTCTGGAAGGCAGATGGATGGTCCAAGGGATCCCAGGGGGTGCCCAGAGGAAAGGTGCCAGGCTTGTGGGCAGCACCCTGCACTCTGGGACGCAAAACCCACGCGAGGGAGGAAGAGTGTCCTGAGCAGCACTGGATGGCCGAGCTCCCCCTCACCTGCATGCTGTGAGAGAGCACAGAGGGGTCCACACACAGCCCTGCCTGGGCAGCACTGGAACCCCTCAGCACGGGCTGTGGGAAGGATGGGCTTTGCTGAACATTTCTGAGGAACAGAAGGTACCTTTGGGAGCCTTATCTGGATTTTAATGAAGCTTTTTGCCATTGAATGTAAGTCAATTTTCTTGGAGTGATTACCCTATCTCTGGAGGGTATTGTAGGAATAGGTAAGAACTAGAGAGGGACAGGAATAATATCAAGGACTAGAACAATTCTCAAATAAGGAGAGACAGAAAAACAAGGCGGAAACAGAATGAATAAATAATAAATGGTCTTCAAGAGACAGTCTGGGAGCTCTTCTTATCCCACTCTCATAAAACAGAGGAAATATGATGTTGAATTAAAAGGTGAAGAAAAAGGTAAACACTTTCTTCAGGTGAGCTGTAACAACTGCATGGGACTCAGCATGGCATGATCCCAGACACTCCCCAGGGAGCTCAGCTCTGCCTCAACAAGCTTCTGTCCTGGGATGCAGAGAAAGAGCCTGGGATCTGCTGGTGCCTTTGGTCCAGGTGGCAGACTGGCTCCCTCCTGCAGCAGAGGCATCTCCCTGAGCTGATGAGAAACCCAGAGCTGGGGTTTTTGGGCTGAGGTCCCTGCAGCTGGATGATGTGTGGGAAGGATGCTCTGTCAATGCTCTTACATGCCAGTGCTGCCTTCCCACCCTAGGGTGCCAGCTTCCATCCTCTGGATCTGCTGCTGGTCCTGTAGGGACTGTCATGAAGCACAGCTAAAACATAGGAGCAAACAGATTTAAGAAGTGCTAATGCAGGAAGAGGCCATGAGCACTCTTCCTGCCTCAGCCATCCCTCTGAAGCTGGCTCCCAGGGACAGGACTTCAGGGAGCAGAAATTCCTCTCAGTTCTGCACCAGAGAATGAAGACTTTTTACTTTTAAAATTCATAAAACAACCCAGACTGTAAGTTACAAACTGCGGAGCTCCGATTTACATATATCACTGCAAGAAGCACAGTGCTTGTTATGAATTATTTAGCATGATGCACTCTCACACCAGCCCTGCCTGCTCTGTGGCCTCCTCTCAATTAGGCCTTTGTGGCAGAAGGGTCAGTAATAACAGGTCACTTAACTGTAAATAAAAGTGACACTGGGAGATATGCTGGAGTATTTATTTGTACTGTTGTATTACTGTAAAACTGTGTTTATGGAGATCAGCTCCTCACATGTTTACTTGTCATGCAAAAAATTTGTTTAGCAAAATGTACCTGACACATCTGCATCCAGCAGATGTGGCTGTTCCTGCTGCCTTGGCTGGGCATGGACCTGCTGTGCCCAGAGTGCTGCTCAGCCTGCCCAGGCCAGGACGGCATTGCACCCGGGCTCAGGACAGACACCATGCAGGCACGGGAGAACTGCCAGGAGCAGTTACTAAGATGAAATATTCTGTGGCAAAGAAGCAAATTTGCTGAGAGTGAGTTTGGTTTGCCAATTTATTTAGCTTTCAGAAGGACAGTGTTTTAAGGAGAATTTTTTTGTGCTTTTCCACCTGATGCCTTTAATGTTCTTAAAAAGAACAAATTCAGCAAGGATGTTAAGTTCTTCATTTTGGACCAAATTAAACACTTCCCCATACAAAAAGGCTGTCCTTTATTCTGTGTTTTATGGTACTCTCTGCTTTGTAGAAGTTCTTGAAAAGTCATTTAATGTCAAGCCAATGCTTCTGGGCTTTTTGAGCTGCAAGCAAATAGAAAAATTAGGTTTGTACCCCACTCCCCAGGAAGCTCTCTCCCAGCTGGCAGCTCCTCCTCCCCTGTCTGCCTGGCACCCTCCATCTACCCCATCTACCAATCTCCAGCAGCACAGTTGTACTGCAGCTTGCTCCTGCTGCCTGACACAGGGCCATGGCCCCAGGGGATAGTGGGGACCCTGCAGCCCTCAGCCAGGCAAGGATCACACTGGCCTTGGTCTGCAATAGTCCGCAGATTCATTTGCTATCAGTGGGATCAACCTGCATCAAAAATTAACTGCTCCCTAGTGGAGCTCCACTCTCAGCAGGTGAGAGGGATCATCCTTGGTGCAAGGGGATGGAGAGGAGCATGGGGTGAGGGTCCCCAACAGCCAGCACGTCCCTGTAGAGATGTACCCCGTCCCTTGTCCCCAGAGGATGCAGCCAGCCCAGCCTCACTTTCCTCTGTGCCTTTGCAAAATGCTCTTAATCCTAAATCCCGTGGAGAGACAGTAGCATCATGTCCCTCCAGAAGCCAGGGTTGGCTGCTGCCTCCCTCCCTCCTAGGCCTGGCAGGACAGGGCAGTGGGGCTGGGAGCTGCCCTTACACTGTGGGACAGGGCTGGGATCAATCACATCCAGCAGCAGCCCCTTCCCAGTGCTCAGTATGGCTTTTCCCAGGAACTGTTATTAGCTCAGTATGGGAGGTGATAATAACAAGCCATTAATGGGAATCTGTTTGAGTGCCACTGTGTAGCAAGATCATAAATTAATGGTTGTTTCATTTATTGTCGTTTTATCCATAACAAGATGCTGATTTTCCTCCTGGGATAATGAAATTGATCTGTCAGGACCATAAATCCACCCCCATGGTGTGGCTGGACCAAGGTGCTGGATGAGCAGGCTAATGGCAGAGATGTGGAAGCTCATGGATCCCGTGGCGGTGGGAGGAGAAGGCAGCTGTGCTGAGGGGCTGGCATCATGCTGGCTCCTGTGCCAGAGTGCTCTGCAGGCTGCCAGAGAGGGGTTTCAGGCATCAGTTCAGGAAGATCCAAATAGCTCTGCGTGGCTCGTATTTTCTGTTAATGGAAAATAATTTTTTAAAGCCAAACCGAAATGGTCCAGGACACTCCATCACTTTCACCCCATCAGGGGAGTCCCAGACAGGTGCTGCCCAGCCTGCCTGTGCACCAGCAGATCAGGATCAGCCAGGATGGCTTCACCTGTAGCATAAAACATTGAAAATGTATAGTATGCATTGAACTGACATGCTTCCTTTGCTTCATGTTCCCTGCTGTTCCCAGGACCCCCAGCCAAGCACCTTTACTCAGTGGACTAGTCTGGCTTCACAATAGTGACTGCCTGGAATAAAAATGAAGAAGAGAAAGTTTCTCATAATTATGTTTTTAAATGGGAAAAGAAATTAGAGCTCTTAGGATGATGAGTGCCCTCCTCATCCTGCTGCAGAAGCAGCAGCAGCACCTGACTCTCCTGCCCTGTGCCCAGCTGGCTGCCACAGGGCCCTGACCCACTGTCACTGTCCTGGTCACACTGGTGGGACCCCACTTCTCGCACCCCTCGAGTGTCTGAGCCACCTGATGCCTCTTGGAGCCTCACTCCTTACCGTTTCCCTCTCCTCAAAATGAGACACCCTTGCCAGGCTCAGGGCAGGGTGTGGCACCAGGGCTGGCTGGTCAGAGAGTTCCCTACCCAGAGGGGTCCTTCAGCAGAGAAAGACAGTGGGGAGGAGACCCCTGGGACCCTCTGCTGCTCCCAGGAGCTCTCTGCAAACCAGCACCTCCTGCAGCAAGGGGTTTAGAAGGCCTTACAGCTATCTGGATTTTCTCTTTGTGTAACTCGGCAGAGATATAATTTTAAATACAGCTATTTTTCTTACTCAGATATGAGAAATATTAACTGGCCAAACTTTGCTGTGGCTGTCACCATCCTTTTAGCAGTGTGATTGCCAGCAGGGATTTATTGTCCTCCCAGCATCTGGGTTATTTGAGGTTTGCTTTGCTGCAGGGCCAGGGCAACAATAAATTTCCTTCTCCTCTGGAACATGGTCTAACCTCTCATTTTCTAATAAAGTGTTAAATCTTGGAGCAACCACACTGACCTGGTGCTGGAGAGGAGTTCCAGCTAAGCCAAGGAACTGCCTGTCGTGGGCAGGAGGGCACCCTTGGGGGCCAGGACTTCTCTTCCTGCGGTGGCTGTCATGAATTCTGGCTTCCTTTTCCAGGGAGAGCCCCCTGCCCAGGCAGAGGCTGTGTCCTGCCGGTCCCTTGCAGCCACACCCAGCAGAGAGAGTGCCTGAAGGCATCAAGGGAGGGTGTGCAGGAGAACCCACCCAGCGAGGCCTGACCAGGACAGCGGCAAAAGGGAGCAGCTCAGGGAGATCCCCCGCCCCACAAACGGTGTGTCCCCAGTGCAGCCCGCTGCCCACTCCAGCTCACCCTCCTTCAGCACAGCAGGCCAGACCCTGGGCAGTGGTGGAGAGGGAGCAAGAGCTGCTGGCAACACTGAGCTCATCACCAGCACAGGGCTTAGGCTGTTAGAAAGGGCCCCAGCCAGCAGCCTATGACCCCTCACCATTCCAGCCCTTCCTGCTCCTACAGGGCTGCAGGAGAGGCTGATGGGGCAGGAGGGAAGATGGGGGTGGCTGGGTGGGTGGTGCATCTGCTGCTGGTCCATTACAGACCCAGAGGTGACTGCAGCACCAGGTTCCACTGGCTGAGCTGGCTGGTGACTTATGGCCAGGGGCCGTGTTACGGAGATAGGGTTTTTCCAATATATTCTGTTTGGATTGGCAAGTTGGTCTCACTCTTTCTCAACTGACTGATAAAGCACTAGACAGGGGATTAGTCCTCTTGGAAGCTAAAGAAAGAGGTAATTTGGGTTGTTTATAGCCTGCAGGGGTAGAATCAAAATGTACAATACTGAGAGAGTCAAACTTTTACAGCGTATGGCAGAGCCATAACTCAGAGCAAGTATCACACATTACAGTCCTGTGAAATGCATTCCTGTGACAAAAGGCTGGAAAGGCAGAAAGAATGAGAGGAATTAATCTATTCTTGGGACAAATATTGTAATGAAGACAGGAAATGCCAAGAAAACTAACCCCCACCTTGTTCAATGTTGGAATTGGAGTGTTTAGCCCAGAAGTCCTGGCTCTGCACTTTGGGCAGCATTGGAAACAACCGCAGCCTCAGAAGCTCTGCAGTGTGGGCAGAGGGGAACTCTAGTCTGACCTTGGCTTTTCTGCACTAAAGGAGTAACACCTTTCCCTCAACTGGGTTTTGCTGGATTTTCATAGCTATTAAATCTAATTGCTGAGATAAAGTTATAAAATTATAATTTTAACCACGCAATTTAGATGGAGTAACCGGTCGCCTATTTCTGTGATTATCCCTGATTATTAAATGAACAGCTGCCTCCAAATATGTTTGCAACAAACTAAATTCAATGAGTGCATGTGCCTGAATATTCATGGCCCTTATTTGCAGCACAGACTTTTTCACTGTGACTTTAAAAGTTAATTTATCCTGGCAGTTTAAATAAATCCACTTCCATCAGCCTTGGTTCAAGCTCCAGACTTTGACACTGGGTTTGGCAGCGAGGAAGGTGTCCCAGCCCCTGCCTCGGTGGCCCCTCGCACAGACACCAGCACCAGTGTCAATTCCAGGCTTCTCCTGTGTCTTGTTTGCGGGTTTGACAGCTCTTCTCTGCACAGAACTAACACAGTGTGACACTCTACAGTCTGTTTGGTTTAGCTTTTCCACTAAAATTTGCAACCATGCCAAGCAGTCAGGAAATAACCCGCCCTCCCCAAGCACTGAAATATGGGTACAGCTGGCCGGCACGACAGCCAGCCAGAGGCTCCCCCAACTGCTGGGCCAGTGTGGCTGAGGAGTGGCTCCCAACAGCTAGCAGTCATCCTGGCATCAGGAATTCAATTTTCCTCCTTGCAAAGGAGGTACCTTGCATTGCCACCGGCCAGAGTGAGGGCAGAGGGGCCAGGAGCACCCCAGGCAGCTGGAACTGTTTCCACCCTGCAGTGCCAGGGGTGGCTGTGGAGCAGCCACAGGGGCAAGGCATCACAACACTGCGGGGCAGAAGAAGGCAATGGCACACGAGGCAAGTGCCCTTTGGCACCTGGCCCCTTTGGCCATCTCTTGTGGCCCGGGCAGGGGCAGACTGCACAGGCTGGGGCACAGCTGTGTCAGGGCATGGCTCCCCATGGGATAAATGCTACTGTCCCCAGCCTGGCCTGCGAGAACATTAAATGGATTTCTTGGACTTAAATTTCAGTGCACTCTTCAGAGTAAGCTCCACTGCAACTGACCACAGGAGCATTTTAATAACAGCCACAGCATGATACAGACTGCTTAGAAACCCGAAAGTACTGCCTGAGTGAGTGCCCAAGAATAGTTATTTCATCTGATGCTGCTCGTATCAGGAAGCTCTGGAATTGTCCCTGGGGTCTTCCAGCCACAGTGGCAGCGTGCAGCCTCTGGACCCCAGCAGAAACCTCCTGCACTTGGGAATGTGCTAGGCTTTACATACTTACTGGAGAGAAACAGCAGCTGCTCAGGAGGCAAGCTCAGCTCCCAGGACGCACTTCTGAGGAGCCTATTAGGCAAATGCTGGCAGCACATGCCTGGGTTCTCCAGGCAATCCATCCATCCTGCCTCCGTGGAAGATCAGCAGCCACTCCACTGGAACAGGCACGCAGCAGCCTGGAACACCAAGCCTAGTTGGGGCAGTGACTTGTGCAACCTCTGAATGCAACAGCTTCCTCACATCCTCGCTGACATGTCCTTTGGCAAGCAACCACCATTAAAAAAAAAAGGTCTGTTTAAAGCTTTTATTAAAAATCCAAGAAAAAAAAAAAAAGAAAAATCTGTTAAAGCATTTGAAATGTAAAGTAGGGCTTTCATTTCAACAGCATCCCTGCTGCCTTTTGTCTCTTCCTGTATAGAGGTTTCACAAAAAGATCCACAGTTTGACAGATGTTCAGATAATATTAAAGAGGGCAACATCTGATTGTGGGGGGAAAAGAAACAGTTCAGCTGAGCCAGGCCAGAGCTGTTGGACTGTGACAGGCTGTTCTGCAGAACCAAACACCAATAGGGAGGAGGGCCCAGAGGGGCCTGGCAGCCCCTGGTAGAGAGAGGAGCCCATTCCACACCCTTCCCAGCTCCTCCAGCCCAGCATGTCCTCCCAGGGGACATCCCTCCACCAGTGTGTCCTGGGCCCCCCAGCGACAGGGGTCTGGGTCTGGCTGGGGGTCCCCCAGCTCTGCAGTTCCCATGGCTCAGACAGTGCTGCCTCCCCAGTTGTTCTGAGGGTGTCTGTCCCTGGGTGCTGAGGCTGCATCACTTGGGCTGTTTGTGATGAGTGGGCACAGGGACAGGCACCTGCTCCAAGAGATTGCCCTGATGCTGATCTCTGCTTGTTGCAGGCATCACCTAAGGAAACTTCCAAGCATCCACATGAAAACTCATCCCTGTGTACCAGTCCCTTTGGGAGAAACCAAACTTCTCCTCAGCCCCTGCATGGCAGCACTCAGCCCTGTATCCCTGTTCTGTGGGGTTGTCCCCATGGGCAGGGCAGGAGCAGGTCCTGCCCTGGGGCCAGGGGCTTTTGGTCCCTGCCCTGGGAGCAAGGTTCAGCAGGAATGCCACTCTCTTGCAGCTGGGGAGGCAGGAACAGGCACCAAGGAATGCTCCTGCTGTTCTAACAAGGAACAATAGATTAAAAAGCTAGTTAAAAATTCATCCAGGAGAGGCAGAGTTTCCCAAGCATATCAGAGTTAATATTTATAAAGGGGATTGTTGCTCAGTCTCAATTATCCCAAAAGCTTGGTACAACTGATGCTTTGGAGAAACCACAAACACAGACATGTCAAGGGAAAACCATTCCCTGTGACCACTAACAAAATGCAATTGGATCTGCAGCATGTGGAGCCAATTGATTTTCAACAAGTCCTACAATGTAAACAAATGATTGATTCTCAGTGCTTTCCTTTCTGAGCAAGCAGCCAGACACCTTTTCAGCTCCTGGTGCAGGTGAGGCCAGAGGTAAACGCGGCTGCAGTGGGGCAGCTGCAGCACTTTCATCACCAGAGAAAAGCAGCAGCTTTGATTTTTGTTTCCCCAGCCCCTTAAGCAGCCACTAAATAATGAACAATTCCTCATATAAGCAGCCCTGGATCATGTGAAATCCTTCTGCTGCCAGTGGTCGTGTCAGACCACATTCTGCCTTCAACGGCAGTCAGGGGTTTTTTATTGCTTTTTGCATTTTGCGTCCTCTGGTGTCTCCAGCTTTGCTCTGATTTACTGGAGACAGATGAGACAGGAATATCTCCAAGAGCTTTCTCACTGCTTTGTCAGTGGCTACAGCAGTGTGCTGGTGTGTGTCTGTGCCAGTCGTGCAGTGGCTGCTCAATTGCTCCCCTCTCCCTGGGAAACCAATAAACTGGACTCCCCTGCACCAGTGGCTGCCTGACCATGCCCCTGGGTATGTCAAATCAAACCTCAGCCCAGCACAGGCAGACTGCCAATATCAGCACCTGTCCCTGCAAGTGGGCACCCAGGAGCTGGGTCTGCAGCTGCCAGGGCAGCACTCAACTCCAGCAGGGGAGCCACAGGACACTGGGGTGCCAGCCACTGCCACATCTCCTTTTTCCCCCTTTTTATGCCCCTGGTTGCCCCCCTCAAAGTGTTTTGGTGCCATAGTGGCACCAGTGCAGAGCAGCCCATGCTCCCCCACCCTGCAAGCCCTACTGGAACGCTATTAGGATTACTGATGGAGTAGCAGAGGGGAAAAGTCACATTTCCATGAACTGTGATAATTATTGCAGCAATAGGTATAAAACTGCATTTCCAGAGCTCTGCCACCTGCCTGTTTCTGCCTCATATGTAGAGTGATGAGCTGTCTGGTGCTTCTGCAGCATAGCATCCCCAGGGTCCCCAGGTAGGAGGAACCACTGCCCCATTCCCAGAGCCCCTGGGAGCAAGGGTCTGGAGCTCTGCTCTCCCAAAGGTGCCAGCCACCCTACATCAGCAGCAGAGTGCTGCCCTCAGGGTGGGGGCCTGTAGACAGCCATGTCTGGGTATGCAGTTCCTTCCCAGCAGAGCAGGAACAATGTGGGGCTGCTGCCTTGGATGTCCCTCTTGGCCACAGAACCGAGTCCTTCCCAGGAACAGCCTCCTCTTTCCAGAGCTCTCTGGGGCTGGGCATTCATTACCCCCCGGGGGGGGTCCCAGAGGTGGCAGAGCTGTGGGGTGGCAGAGCTGTGGGGTTCCCCAGTGGGGTGTGTGGAGGGACACGCCGTGGGGAGGGCTGGTGGTGCCTGTGGAGTGCCGGGGGCTGCCAGGCACAGTGCCCGCTCCTGGCGCCAGGGGCTGGCACTGCTTCCCGTCAGTGGGTGCAAATTCTGCCTTAAACACAAACAAAGGAGGAGGTTTGCGTGGGCTCTGACAAATTCCTGTGCATAGAGGGACTCCACCAGGGCCAGGAGTGTTTCTGTTTAAAATTAAAATGGTCTTTTCAAAGCAAATTAAAACTCGTGAAAGCAACCACAAACATCTGTGATCTCACAAAGGCCTTCCTGGCTGTTTTAGAAATTACTCTGTGCCCATTAAAGTATCAGCATAATTCTGCCTCTTTATTTCAAGCTTGCAAGATATTTATATTTAGAATAATTTTTACATAGTTCAAATGTGAATCGCAAGCTGTTTTTTCTGCTTATGTATTAATTGCGTGTGTGTGTCCAGTGCTAAGCCTTATTTCCATGTAATTTGTACGACATAATTAACCATGTAGAAACCATATTACGTTGTGTTTGGAAGTGTTACATCCAGTTAATCTAATTGACTAATAACATGTTTTCATTTAGCAGCACGTACTGTATTTCCAGTGATTGAATTAATGTCATGTTAACGGCTGCTTTTTGCAACAACATTTGGCATAAATTGCATTAAAAATTGATGTTCGTACAAATGTATTTTGAATACAGCTCAGCATGTGGCCTGGGAAAACACTCCTGCTGTTTATTAAATCAGCTCCACTTACGAGTGCCCTCTGAGGCACAGCACCGCTGCCCTGCCCATCAGCTGGGACCCTCGGGACCACTGTCCCCCCTGTCCTGCCCCGGCTCTGAGCCACCCCAGCTGTGATACAGATTCCTTCCAGCTCCTCGGGCTGGCAGTGCCCAGGGTTACAACTTCACTGCCTGGGCTCTGGTGATGCATTTTAACAGGAGTCTCTGTTGATGAGATTGTGGTGGGCAAGCTCCAGCATGTGCCGGTAGAGGCCAACCCGGAGGCACCACCGCCGTGCCCGTGGTGAGCCCCCACGGCTGCCTACAGGGCAGGATGGACAGGTGCCCCACAGCCACCTCCTCCCCTGCCATCCGTGGGCGCAGGGGCTCCCCAGGGAGGTGCAGCCACGGGGCTCTTGCTCCCCTTGATCTGCTGTGGAACAACGGGAAATGCAATGCCCAGACTGCTCTCCACAGCTGCCCCCTCTGGAGGGGCCAGGAGGATGGGCATGGGCAAGGGCCAGTGCACACAGCCAGGCCCGTGCTGTCCAAGCCTGTGACCACAAGCCCCATGAAGGAGCCCAAGGCTCTCCCTGTTTCTCTTTGATGGATTAAAAATCTTTGGTTTTTTTGTTCTATATCCATCAGTGTATTCTGTTTCTGCTGGAATGGAGGGAGTTGGTTTAAGATACTTGTGAAAGCAAAGCTAAAAAAGAACAGGAAAATTGTTGGTTGTGGTGGCACTTGTCCAAAGCCAGTAAAGCAGGAAAACAAGGCACAGATATATTTGTGCTGATGGCAGCTTGATGTCCTGTCTCCTCACAGACATTTTCCTTACCATTGCAAAACCACATTTTCCCCACATCTGTAAGCACCACTCTGGAAAACCGGAGGGGCTGTAAAAGACACCACAAGTGGTCTGTGAGCCAGGGAGGGTTCACAGCTTTGTGGGGGAGAAAGTTTCCCTTCCTTGGTTTGCTGTCTTCTTTGCAGGCTATACAGGCTCCAGTCTTCATCCCTGCTACAGTCACTGCTGATCAGCCCCACGGGTGAGCATCCTGTGCAGGGGGGCTTGCTGGAACTCCACTGCTGCTGCCGACACGCAGTAACCCTGCGGCATGCACTTCCCGTGCCGAGCAGCCGGGAGCCGCCGCAGCCCCCGCGCCTGTGCGCTGCCAGGGAAGCAGCAGATCCTGTGGGATGGGGGACGTGCTGCGGGGACAGTGCCCAGCGAGACAGCACAGGGCACACGGAACCACCTTTGCCTCCCCAAACAGGGCAGCTGTGGGCTGCAGTTCAGCATTCAGCCTGGAATGCTGCTCTCAGGAGCCATCCTTAGGGGTTTCACAGGCAAAACACGGACACAAGCTCCACGCTAGAATCAGCACAAGGAGGAGTGACAGCCTTGACTCATGGCAGTGTACCTCATTGGACCTCAGGGTGTTATTGCATCCCACCAACGATCTCTAAGAAACAAAACCTTAACCAGAAAGAAGCTTAAATCACAGAACCTCAGAGCAATTAAAAGTCATGTTCGTACAGAGCCATTAGTGCTGATTCTCACACTCTTTACATAGGAGCAGAACATAATAATCATTTCCAATTAAATTATGCTTCTCCAAGGTGCATTAACCACTTTTATCCATCCGATTAATTGGATGCATCTCTGCTGCATGGAGCAGTACACCACTCCAGAGGGGAAGCAGACAGTTAATAATACCTGCTGCTGTGGTGCTAATGCAGGAACACTCTGCTGTCAAACCCAGAGGCACATTCACTGCAAACTATCCACCCAAACACAGCACTGGCTCCCTGCTCCTGCGCCATCCTGTGCTCTGTTCACTCCTATGGTGTGACAAGGGGGTGCACCCGGTGCCTGACCTTCACACCAGCACTTGGATCTTGTGTTCCCTTCCTCCCAGGACACGGCACCTGGCAGTTCTGTGGAAAGTAGTGGCTTCTGTGAGGAAATTGCAGAAGGCCCAATTTGCAGCAGGAAGGCTTACCTGCAGGCATGACCCAGGGGTGAGAGTTTGGTTACTTCAGAGGGATGTATGTTTCCATGTAAATTCTTTGGGCACTCAATTCTTCAGGCTCCTCCGTGAGAAATGAAGGCAGATTCCACGCATGCAACAAAAGTGATGTTTGTGCAACACAGCAGCAGCAACAGGGCAGCACGTATCTGAAACACAGTGAATGGGACACCCAGATGTGTGTGGTGGCCTGAGTGTGTCTGCAGAAAACTCACAGACATGAGGGTTTGAGGATGGAGCCCCAAGGTGCCTTTCCACAAAGAGGTAAGAAGAGAACTTTAAAAGAATTGTCTGCTGACCTTGGGACTTTGTAAATTAGGTCACTACAGTTCCATGAACCCTACTCCCTTCTCATGATTGCAGTTCATCTGTGGGAGCAACCACTTGGACATCCCTTGGGGATTGAAGTAATTGCCCTGTGATAGGAGACAGTGCAAGCGTGGAAACAGCCAGGTGCACCCAGAGCAAGGCACATATGGACCCCAGGCAGTGACATTGGGGAACAGTGAAAGTGGGTGGGCACTGGAACCTCACCAGGGTCCCTAAACCAGAAACACATTGAAATGAGCAGGAATGGAACAGAGACAGCCCAGCTCTGAGAGGCAGAGGTCTTTTCCAGGAGGCCTGATGAGTCTCTGACCTGCACTGGAGGGGTGGTGTTGGGATGGCAGAGGGGTGTGTGTGCGTGCTCCCACGTGCCCATGCAGGGATAGCAGCATTCCCACTCATTCTCTCTGCAGTCATGGATAACATACCCTCAGGAGCATGCAGTTATCAAAATGTTATAAATTGCTGCCTTTTAAATAGTGTGGTAATTTGCTAGTCCATTACAGGAGGAGTTGTAGGATGCAAGGACCACGCTATGAAAAATTAAGCCTTCTGCGTCACTGCTGACCTCCGCAGCTGAGGCGCTCTCAGAACTGCTCCATTATGTCTGCCTGCCCTCAGCAATTAGCCAGCCGTCAGCCCTCATCAGCGTGTCACCGTGCCTCAGAGACGGCGGGCCTGACCATTCCCTTCCCCGAATCCTTCTCTGCGGAGGTTCCAGTCGCCGCTAGGCACCAGGAGGTGGCCCCAGCAGGGAACCACAGCGGCTCCGTAGCCCCCTCTCCTGCTGTAATTAGCGCAGCTGTAAAGCCATCGCTGGGAAGCTGCCTTTTAGTCCAGCAGCTTCATTCTCTAAATTCCTCAGACTTGGGAACAATCCCTTCTTGGGAGAAGCAGTGTTTTCAGCGGCAGTGCTGCTGCCCAGCGCTCTCCACGCAGAAGGCAGCCTGCTCCAGCACGGCAGCACTGGTGCTTCCCAACAGCACGTGTTGCTCTGGGGCTGGGATAGCTGCGCTCCCCATTCAGTGTCTTGCTGCCGAGTTCAGCTGGACATTCAGCTCAAACCAGGAGAATTATGTTCATTATGCCAGTTTCGTGCAAGGCAAAGGGATATTTCTCCTAACCCACGTTTAATTTCTCAGCATAAATCCCTCTGAAACTACACTTCCCCTTCATTTTATGTGCTTAGCTATTTTCTCACAAGTTGCAGGTGAAATCCATGTCCTGGCACACACATAAAAGCAAACGCAGGAGGGATGTGTCCTGGCAATATACGCATCATCCCTGGAGATAAATATTTTCTTGCTGAGGAGAAAATGCACAAACACCAGCTACTATTTTTTCTCAATATATATACACCTTTCAGGACAAAAATAAACATGTAAACACAGGACATGCTATTCCCTTTCTGCCCAGAGCCAAGATGACAACCAGCAGTTCAGAGGAAACTTTCACACAGAAGTTATGCTCAGCCAGCTCATTAAAAGCACTTCAGGGAAACTCCAGTACCCTGGGAACACCAGAAGCAGTTTCTGATCCTGTCACATATACAAAACACACGGGCTGCTGCCATTCTGCTCTAGCAAACCCCCTCAAAACGGGAAATACAGGAATGGGTGTCAACAACACAGGGTCAGAGGCTGGCACAGCCTGGCAGGGACCCCTCACGCCCCCACCCACCATGCCCAGGCACACAGTGCACCCGCTCTCCTCCTAAGGATGAGCCAACACTTCCACCATGGGTGGCTGTCCTGGTCCCTCTTGGTGCGGGACAGCTGTGAGCCAGGCAGGACCTCACTGGTTTGCATCCTCCACATCCCCTTCCACACAGGAACACCAGCAGGGAACTTTGTGGGATCGTGAATATGAATTGCTTTGACCTCACTTAGTCTGATATGGTAAAAAATCTCTATTTTTCAAGCATTAAGCCTGTGTAATAGAAGGATGCTGTGAGCAATTTGCAGTAAGATGAAGGGATATTACTGTCCTGGGAGACAGACAATCCAACCACATCCACAAATTGATAACAGAGAGAGTGGCTTAGGTTCAAGCTAGCTATTAATTAAGGGCATGTTTTATGTGGAAGACAATACCAGCTTACACTGGCAGGTACTTGCTGGCCTCCTTTCCCCTGCGGTGAGCGGTGCTCCCGGAGCTGGAGTGCAGCCAGGTGGGTTCATACCTTGCTGAACCACAGTTCACACGTGTACATTTGAATCTCTGACAGGCAAAATTAATTTCTCAAGCCTCTAGCCTTCGCAGCTCCGAGAGCGGCAGCTGTGGCTGAGGAGCGGTCGGTCGGCGGCCGCCGGGAGCTGTGCCTGTGCCGCCGGGAGCAGCGTGCCTGCCCTCCCTGCAGGGACAGCCAAAGGCTTGGCCAGCCCAAAGCACCGGGGTGCTGAGAGCTCGCACGTCTCCGGCTGCTAATGAGCATTAACCATGTCCAGAGCTCTTCCTCTGCCCTCAGAACTCACTGCCTCGTTAGCTGGCTGATCCGCAGCTCTTAGCAAAGAAATCCACTATCAGCTTTCACTCCTCTCATCTTGGCTGTGGCAGCATCCCACTCAGCTGTTACCCCTCTCCCACTTGTGCTCTCAGCAGGCTCACACTTCCTAGCCCCTGTGGCAGGACTCTCATCTCACATCCACTGATTAACTTAGAGTGATTACACAGCCGCTAATTTTGTCCAAATTACTAACAGAATATTATTATCCTTTTACAATCTTTTGCTCTTCGCCCTAGAACTTAGCAGCAAGCCTGCAAGATGCCCTGACAGCTGACCCCCATGCTGGCACAAAAGACTTACCATGGCTTCAGCTTCCCCCAGCAAACCCCCTCCCCAGCCTCAGACAGGTTTCCAGAGCAGGGCAAGCCCATGCAGGGACACTGACCCTTGGGACTTCACAGCCACCCACGGCACAAGGTGAAATATTATAGAGGGGAAGAACCGAGAGACCGCAGCCAGTATCCCCAGAGCCTGCCCAGCTGATGGAGCCAAGGCACCCTGAGCACCAGCAGCACCACAGTGTCCAAGTGCTCTTCTGGAGAGAGTCTTCCCAGCAGGAAACTGCAGAGCCAAACAGTGCAGGTCAGCCATGGAGGTATGTATGTAATACTGGAGAAAGCAACCAGAAAGTTGTGTGTCATTAATAAATTAAAGCATCCCATTTTATGGACAGACACCTATGGAAAATAACACAGATAAACCAGGGGGCTGGTCTGGGGAGACAGAAGGTTGTTTGTGGGTTTGTTTTTTTTTTTTTTCAGATGAGACTAGAGAACAGCTGGAGATTTGATGACGTGGCAAGGACAGGAGATGGCTCCTGTCAATACCTTAGAGCCCCTGTGCTGGGCCACAGGCAGGTCACACACACCTTTCTGGAAAACTGTGTTCAGACATGGGGGCAACTCTTGGCAAGGAAGGATCAACCCTTACAAACCATGACAACTCCCTTCAGGCTCTCCTGATAAAGTGTCTCCTGGCCACTGGCTCCTAGACACATCTGTCACACCTAGGGTTTGTCCATGGGCTGGACAGGAGCAGATCTGCTCAGGCATCCCCAGCTGGGCAGAGCAAGGACAGGCAGGCAGGGACCTGGGTAGGGGCTGCTGGAGAGGGGAATTCTGCTCAGTGGTGAGAAATGGAAAAATGAACAAAACAAAGGGAAGGAGAGACAAGATGGAAGTCAGGCTACTGAGGATGAAAGAACAGCCCTCACAGTGGGAGAGTTCACAGCTGCAGACGTATCTGGCCACAGGTTCACCCTGTCTGCAGGGACTCCTTTAAAAGCTCAATGCAAATTTCCTCATGAATCCAAAACCTGTCCTGGGCTGAAGTGACCCTCTGCCAGCAAGCATGGGCAGGTGTGTGCCTTTGCACACCTGGCCCCTGCAGCCACATGCTGACTCTCTCTGGAGCCAGGATCTGAAACTGCAATTCCAGCATCCCAGGCTGCCTGCTGCAACCCAGCTGCATGTCTCATCTTGGGTGAGAAATTTCTCTTTATACCAGGCTGTCTATTCAAGTCATAAAAATAGGCTTTTTTTCCTTCTGTAAGTGCAACACTTTTCATATTTTTACTTCCAGCTGTCTAGATAGTATTTCACTTTTTTCATTTCTAGTACTCGCTCTCAGTTATTTAATGTGAATTTCTAGGGCATGGTGCCCTTAGCAGACATCAGAGCAATATAACACAAGGAATCAGATATACACTGTTCTAGGAGAAGGCAGGAACAAAAAGACAAACTAGGCTCTTAATACATATGGTGCTTTTGATTCATGGAATATAGAAAATTGTATTTGATTATATCTGTAATGGATCCTCATAACTTTAG
Organism: Cettia cetti; assembly: GCA_013401135.1. Lineage (NCBI taxonomy): Eukaryota > Metazoa > Chordata > Aves > Passeriformes > Sylviidae > Cettia > Cettia cetti. Next base: position 31,863 of record VZUI01029596.1, on the reverse strand, counting down.
ATTAGGGTTATGCTGATGGCCCAACTAATGGACAGTTTATTGCAGGAATAGATTTCTTCCTATCCTATTTTTTCCTTGTATCAATTACTTGGAATGTTTAAATGTCTCATTTCTGTGGATGTTTATTGCTTAATTTTCCTTTCTAAGAAAAGGCTACGCACACACAATGCCCTGGTGCTTCTCTTCGAAGGGGCAAGGAGCTATAGGGCTGTGCTCCTGGAGCCCAGAAACACCCATCATCTCTGGCTGCACAGGCCAGGAGATCCACTCTGGACGTTCACAGCTGCTGGCACAGCTGTGACACCAAGCTGTGAGGGAGCACAGCCAAAGTTCCCTTAGCAGCCATGCGATGCTATTGGGAGAGAAAAACCCCCAAAATTAAAAGACTTATTAAATTAACCTGTCTCAAAAGCCAAAGGACTGTGTGGGATTGCTGCCACAAAGTCAACAGCAGAGCTGATGACAAGAGAGGTTGGAAGTAAAGATGGTTTGAGAGAGAAAATCACATTTGCAGTCAACTGAAATGGTAATATTATTAACAACAACAGTAATAATAATAATTAGTATTTCAACAACCATTATTAAAAAATAATATTCTTAAACCTTGAAGAGAAATGCTTGTTTCCCAGTGAAGAGTTTAGAAGGCTGTTGAGGCACCAGAGATGTTATCTACTGATCCCAGAACCAGAAGGCAAAGAGGCTAGGGGATTTTTTTTTTTTTTACTTTGTCTAGCTGTAACCACACCTGAAATCCTATCCAAAAAAACCCAAAAAACAAAAACCCTGAAGCAAACAAACAAAAAGCCCCAAAGAAATATAAAACCCCCAAAACATAAAAATCTTCTAAGCAAAGAACAGTAACAGAAAGATCCCAAACTAAAAAAAAAGCCCCAACAAACCAAATAACAATGAAAACACAAACAACCAATCTCCAATCTCCAACAAAACAAATTTGCAGAGAAACATACCACCTTTGTCCCACTTTAAATACAGCTGCTTGACACCAGTGACTCGCCTCTCTGCGATTCACTTTACACGGGTGCCCTGCTTCACTCAGAATTGGTACCTGCCAGCTGAAGGAGGGCCTTGAGGTCGCTGTCCCTGAAGAGCAACAATCCCGGATCAGGAAGAAGCACTGCGAGCCTGACACGGCCACTGGCATCAGCAGGGAGCACAAGCTGCGCATCCCAAAGGGCTGCATATTCCCAAATGGGAATTTTTACTGTTTTTAAACCTTTAGCTGAACTCATCCATTTGCCCTGCACGCTGAGAGAGAAGGGTGCTGGGGCTCTTCTGTCCCAGTGCTTTTTGCTGTCACAGCCCCTTTTTCTTGGGGAAGAAAGAGCCTGGCAGCAGAGACACATGATGGCCCTGTCAAGAAGGAATGTTGGGCACAGCAAGAGGCATTTCCCGATGTGGGATCATTGCATCCTGCTCCTACCTTTTCCTGGAGCCTTTCCCCCCCGGCTTAGTGGAAGCCCAGCCTGGGCGTGCAGGATGCTCAAGGACACAGAGAAGGGAGGGGACGTCGCTTGGGGACCGTCCCCGCAGGGCTGGGAGCTGGCAAAGCCAAGCCACCTCAGCTCGCTCGGGCACACTCATTCACACACAGGTGGCATGTTATCACCACTTCAAAAAGAGAGCTGGCTCCACTTATTTTTTTCATTAAAATGCAAATTAATTTAATAAAAAGTGGAATTGTAAATTAATGAAGCGCTTTAAAATTCTTCATAATACAAGGCTAATACTTACTCTACAGTATTTCCTCCAGTTAATACCACTACTAACTCCCCAGAGTGGCACCAGCTCCACCAATCTCACTGACTTAGACGGGGTCAGAGCTTGCAGGAACGGGCACAGTGCCTTCATAGTGCCCCCAGCTCCTGGGGCAGTTCCCAGGCTCCCCCATCCTCAGGAACCTCACCTGCAGTGCCTGCCTGCACCCTCAGGGCCAAGGCACTCAAGAGCAGAGACGCTGCCTTTCCTCTCTAAACAGCAACGGATCCCTGTCATTTACTGCAGCCCAACAGTTCACATGGAGATTGAAGAGGCTGCTGCCCAAACCAGCCCCAGACATGAGCTGTCCTCCTGCGTGGTCAGCTGAAAAACCATCAGGGATGCCTCGGGTGCAGAGCTCCTCGGAAACTTCAGGCATATTTGAACTTATGAAAGACTGTGGATTCGCATGGGGGCTTTCTCTTTATTTTTGCCCCAGTACAAAAAGCCAGATTCAGGTATTGACTCCAAAGCCAACCCGCTCTGGGGGTTGCTCTGCACACAGGGCTGCAGCTAGGCAGCCCCACTGTGCTGCCTCTGTGTTCATGAGCAGCTGAGCTGCTGCACGGATCCCCCACATCTGGCTGGGCTCTCAGCACCCCCTCTATCCCCACCACTGTTGCCCCTTCCCTGCAGGAGGGAGCAGAGAGACAGGAGAGGGCACCCAGGCAAGGCTGGCAGGGGGCAATTACTGCCCAGGACCCCCTGTCTTCAGGGCAAACCTGGCTCAAGAAAGCAAAACATCACCTTGAACATACATGCACAAGGCTTCTTCTCTACATCTTCCCTATCTAATGTCTACTTGCATGGAAACACTAAGAGATCCATCCTTAGAAAATTCATCCTTAAAATAAAGTAGAACCAGAGAAGCACACTAGGAAAATACTGGTCAAAATGAATGAGGTATTTCCAACAGGATCTATCCCTCCTGACTTACAGCTGCACATCTGAGATCACCACCTTCTGCTTTTTTATAGCAAAAGGAAAGAAAAGACAATTGTGAGAAAAATTCAATTAATCCATAAAGTAAGCATCTCAAGTAGGTCGGTAAAACACCAAAAACCTGCCCTTCCCTCTTTGCTGGTGATGAAGTGACCAGGCAGAATCCTCCTAGAGACGTGGCACTGGTACATGCACAGCTGGCCACGGGAGCCCTTCCTCTCACCACTCCTGAGGGGATCCTGCTCACCGGCCCCTGCCCTCCCAGCACAGCCCGGGGTTGCAGAAGCTCCTTTCCCTCTGACCAGGCACAGACTCCGTGCAGTGTTAATCACCCACCGCACTCCTTTACTGCCGTGTGTACAACACACATTATCCCTTAAATAAAGCTCGCCCACCCTATTATTGTAATGTCAACCCTGAACCTGAGATAAGCCCTACAGACAATTTATAATTACACGGCAATAGCTCTTCTACGCTGCGCGGAGGGGGCATCGAGAGAGGATTTAGGTCGCTCACGGAGCCAGCGTTTGACAGGTCTCTGCTGTTATTTTATCCTGACAGCTCCTTGCCACCGACTCCTCCTGCGACAGCACACTCGGGCTTTGTTGTGTGATCTCAGGTGAAGAGAGCACGTAATGGACAATAATTGCTGGCGATTACTGTTTACTTGTTAACTCTGCTTGGCAGAGCAGCTGTGATGGACACAGGGACTGGAATATTCCCTTTTATCGCCTGTAGCACTGAGAGTGAACTGGTGCTTAATTCAAAGGCTGAAATCTATAAAAAATAAGACGAAACCCATCATTATATTTCTCTTAGTGGCTATGTGCATAATTCATCCAAACACCATCAAATATAAATGGCCTCGTGTCAGGCTGAGCAGTGCAGGCACAGCACATCCCACAGCTGCCGGAGGCAGCCCCAGCCGGGCAGAACCTCTCCCGGTGATGGGCTGGGCACCATCGGCGCTGCAGCGCCCGGGGCTCCCCGGCAGAACACGGCCACCGTGCCACCCTGCTCCTGCCACTCCGGGGCTGCCACCCCGCTCCTACCACCCTGCTCCTACCACCCTGCTCCTGCCGGCCCCCGGGGCTCCCCGGCAGGACACGGCCACCGTGCCACCCCGCTCCTGCCACCCCGCTCCGGCCGGGCAGGCACGGTGGCTGCATCCTGCCCAAAGAACCCTGTGCCAGGAGCCCAAGCCAGGGCTTGGCTGATCCCCAATCTCTCCTGCTGGCATGCTGGTGACTAACACTTCCACCCTCCCAGAGTATAAAAAGGCTTGCATAGATTACAATATCCAAATTCTTTATTGCTCCCTGCTAGGCTCTGAACTTTGATTAGGAGATGAATGCCCTCCATTTCACCAGCCACAGCCTGGTACACAGCCCTCATTCCACACTGCAGATGCCAATCTACAGCAGTTTAGTGAATGCTTGCAACAAGTTCTCTAGAAAGTTTTTCTCCAATTATTTGAAAAACACCAAGTTATTTAATAAATCACAGAAAGTTGTTTTGCAAGAGTATCCTTTGAACCATTAGATATTATTTTGAATGCCAATTTTTCTTCCCACCTTATGGCAGGATAAAGATACCCCACTCAATTTTCATCAAAAGCACATGAAAGCAATTAAGGCTCTTGTAGTTTCTATGGAAATAAGGGATGCAAATTTGGATTGTGTGGTGCCTTTTTTCTTGAATTTATCCATAAAAATGCAAATATTCTTCAATAGATACTGAAATATTTGCCTTGTTTTAAGGGAGCAGAATACACAGATGAGGCTCTTTTGTCCACTGGCTCTTCTGGCAGAGGTTTGGCAGCCTGTGGAGCACAAGCCTGCAAAAGCTGAACGAGCCCTGCCAGAGCACGGATGGCAGCAAATCAGGGCCAAAAAATGTGTGCCCAGCCCCGAGAACTGGGGCTTCCCCTCACAGCTCCTTCAGTCACTCCTTCAGTCACCAGCATTAGCAAATGGCTTCTCCCACCTTTTCCCACACGGGGACCCACTTCACCCACAGGTACTGCATGGATCCCTGCCCATAGTGCCAGGTCACCAGCCCTGTGGCACTGAATTAGGAAAGTGATGTCACCTCCTTGGTGTGGAAACCAGAAGCACAAACAAATCACATTTGATTTGATGCATCTACTTTACTTTCCTGCCAGACATTTCAGACCAGAGCATCCAGTAGAGAACATCCTACTCTGTTGCTGGGACTCATCTTGTCCTGCAGCAGGAACGGATCAAAACCCTGTAGCACAAGGTTTAATTAATTCCCTTTCAGACTGAAGGATACAGAAGAGTTAATACTAGCAAAGGTCTCTGGATTATTCTCCAAAATGCTGTCCAGCTCTCTCCTCTCTCTGCAGGCTGGATGTAGGGAGCATCACTACATTTATTCACCAATAAATAATCCTACAGCCTGAGGAGCTGCCAGTCTGCAGCTGGGCACCTCATGCCTGTCAGCTCCAGGTGCTAAGTGCCTCCCATGGAGGAGGCTGGGGCTCCTCCCCAGCATGTGCACTCTGCCTGTGGACTTTCCAACACTGAAAAGGTCAATGAATGCTATTTCAGATCACTCTTGTTTGCCAGAATTGATGACAAACCCTGGCAACTCAACTAGTAAAACTCTAAGCATGAACTAGAGCATGCTGCTGCTGCACAATTAATTAATTGGGACCTGCAATTAATTAATTGTGCTGTCACTATATGCACCTGAGAACAACAGTAAGATCAAAGACCTGAACAGAGATCAAAATGATTTGTAGATCACCTTACTTATAGCTGAAAGTGCCAATTAGTTACAGGAAAGACAAAGTCTGGCTTAGCTGCTTAACAGCTCTGGATAAGAAATTGACTGTAGGAAAAAACCCATGAAAGCTGGATCTCTTCCAGCCTGGGCAGAGGGGAGCTGTGCTGCACTGTCCATTGACTTCTCCTCTCCAAGGATATCTCTCTGTACCATCCACACCTTGGGCTGTGCTGCAGTGAGCTGGGGAGTCCCACTGCCTGTGTGGCTCTGGGACCCCAAGGCCCTTCCAGCAGGTCCAGGAGCTCCAGGAGAGGCAGGAGCAGGAGCCCAGCTGCTGGGACGTGCTCTGCTGAGGACCCTGGGGGATGGTTGCCTGAGACCCATCACCTGCCCACCAGGCCCGCAGCATTGGGAGGCTGGGCCATGCAGGCAGGTTGTGGAAGTGACTCTGGTGACAATACTCAAGGTCTCAGTGTGCCAGTGACATTTCCCAAGGTGTCAAGGGCTGACCCACAGCACCATTCTCTCCTGCCACCTCTGCAAGCTGATCCACACTGACTGAGCCAAGCATGGCAGTAGTTATGGTGTTGATTTATGATTTTCTGTAAAGTTATTTGGAAAACACATTCCAGCTGCACTTTCCTAGCTCCAGGAGGGACTTGTCCTGCCTGTAGACAGCCTCTCCCCTCTGCCAGCACACTGAGGGCAGCTGTGAGGAACCCTGTAGATTGTTATCTTTCAGTGCACAACACTCTAGCTCACCCAAACATACAAGCTCCCTGGAGGAATTAAGAATTCATTTCTGGCACATGTTAAGCTGGAGCCACGTTTCTGACCACAGAGAGCAGCTCTGACTGCTGGGCTGCTCTGTCTCATCTGAGCTCCAGGCTGAGATGATGCATTAGGCTGAGCTCCAGGATGCTGCCCTTGCAGAGCTGGCTCTGTGCGTCCTTTGAAGCTCCCATGCTCCTCACCAAGCCCCCAGCCCCCGAGGCCAGAAAACATCTGCCCAAGTGCCCAGAGGAAAGGGATTTGATGAACTCTGCTGCTGGCATGGGAGAGAAGGTGCCAGGAGGAGAGCCAGACCAAGGAGGGATTTTCCCCTAAGCAGTGGGTTCTGGGCAGTCTCAGGTGCCAGCTCCCCATGAGACAGGTCCCATGCCCTGGTGAGGTGACTGCAGAGGCCCGGGGCAGGTGCTGCTGCCCTGACACACACTGCTGTACATGTGGCTGCTGTGCTGGGTGTCCTTCCTTAGATGTGCCAGCTTTGTCTCCATTGTCTCCTGTTTATCACATTGTTTAATTTCTCTTTTTAATTGACTCAGACATTTTTTAATTTCTCTGTTTAATTGGTGCAGACTGAGAGGCTGCAGGCAATGTCATCTTCACATCATCTCTCAGAAACCTCACCAGCGTGAGGGTGACATCATTGGCCATACACACCAAGCTGTGCAGAACCTACAGACTCTCCCAGCTGGTGCTGAGGAGCAGGAACAGGGAGCAGATTTAAATCATGGATGTCTGCAGGACAAAGGGGATGAGCAAGAAGCTGTCCTGGGCTGTACAGGAACTGCTTTAATTTAACATACAAGTGGGATGGCAGGCAGGCAGACAATTCAGCCTCAAACACAGATGACACAACTATTTACATAATTCAAATCCAGAAGTTCCCCGAGGGAGCTTCTGAGGCATCTCACAATGAGGTGAAAGCAGCTAAAGACAGTGAGCAACAAAATCCTGCCAAGACATGTTGTGTTGGAGCAAAGACTTCAAGGTCTATTTAAGCCACATGTTTTTCTTAAGCAATACAGATTCAACAGATACCTGAAAAACTATTGAACAAATGTTCCTTTGTATTTTAAAATTCCTTGCATCTCACATCTTGTATTTTTCCAGTCACATGAATTACTTGAAAAGATGCACTTATCTTCCTGGGTTCAACAGGGACAAGCCAATGGCTGCTTCATCTGCCTGGTTTGACAAACCCAGGGGCTTCAGGAGATGATTTTCCACACAGGTTTCTTTCACTGGGTGCTGGACAGGACTAGAAGAGCTAGAGATGAAAAATGCAAGTTCAGACTTTCCCTGGAGAGCTGAGAGTGTTTGAAGATATGCAGCACTGCTCACTGAAAAGATTTTTAATAGCTTTGACCTTTGTGGGGTCTGTACAGTCTCCTTTTGTCAAAAAGTGTATCTGGAAGAATTGTGGGAAAGAGCTGAAGATAATACACATGTTCCACAGCCTGTGAGGGGATTACTGAGCACTCCTTACTTGCTTGGATTATTGTTCCTAAGTTTAGACCATCAGCAGCAGCTGCTCCAGGTGTATGGGGATTTATCATCAGAAAGGGCAAACCATTGCTGGTCACAAAGCAATATAAATATTAGTTATTGCAGATGACTTATAAATAAATCATTTGAAATTACAAAATTAATCAGACAATTAATCTGACAAATAAGTATTTGATCAGCTCTGTCTGAACTACTGTGGCCAGCCAGCTCTGTCTGAACTACTGTGGCCACTCTGTAAAGAATCCCTGAAATTTATGGGAAGCAATATCCCTTCACCTCAGGAGGCGCAGGCACAGAGAGCAATGGCCTGAACACAAACAGTGGGACTTGGGCACTCCAGACAAGACAGGTTCCAGGAGGTTCCTGGGGGCAGGGTGAGACCAGCCACGGGGCACAGCCCTGGGCTCCAGCACCCACCAGGCTGGTGGGGATACTGACCCCTGCATGGTCATGTCTATACACAGGGCACTCACGAGTGGCCCTGAGGTTTTGGGCAGTGGGGGGACTATTGCCAGCCAGGTGCTCACATAATTTTTTTAACCGTGCCAAGCCAACTTGAGCAAGGGTTTATTTTTTTTCCAAACCTACAAAATGAGTATGTGTCAGTCTAATAGCTCTGTGTATTCTAAGTCTCATCTGTATTCAGCACATCACCAAAACGAGAGGAAGAAAATAGCCCCTGAAAATAAAAGTGAGAGGGAGAAGGAGACACGAGCCATTAAAAAAGCAAACAGCTCCCTGCATGTACTCTGCCAAAGGGGGTTGTGGACACAAGTCCTTCCTGGTCACATTCCACATCTCCAGTGCCTTTATCAGAACCATAAACACTGACCTTCCCTTGGGCTGGCACTTTCTGAGGAGTGAGGATCCCTTGAAAATGAAAGGTTTTGTGTCCCATCTACATATTTTAGGAGGAAGCTTCCTAGAAGCTTCCTATAAAATCACATACATGTAATTTTCCTACAGTCTCCAAATCCCCACCTGCTTTCAGCTGATGTAAAGAAAACCTGTTATCCATCTTACAACTCTTGCACCTCCCCAGGATGGGGGAATTATCTAAAGCCACAAGAAGGAATTGGCAGGGCAAACTTCTCCTGATATCCAGCAATTTCAAGGTTGATTATTATAAAGGAGTTTTAGTGTCACAAACAAAACAGCAGCAACCCTGCAACAGCAGTGACACCACAGTCCCCACAGCCCGTGCGGTGGGACACAGTAATGGCTGTGCTGGGCAGCACTGGCCCCACAGCAATGAGGAGGGGAACCATGGCTGGTGAGACCCTGCTGGGCCAGAGCCACCCTCACCCAGAGGCTGTGTCAGCCCAGCACCACTTTGGCCAAGGCCTGCTTTGAGCCATGTGTGCTATCCATCAGCACACTCCTCTCCCCGGAATGCCAGCACTGGTCCAGGCTGGATGTGGCAGAATTTTCAGGACTGATGTGAATATTTTCTACTCTGTCAACCTTTTATTTAAATGACATTTGGCTGCAGTGCTAGAAGTGTGATATTGAAAATCAATAGCTGGAAAGTGTTTGAAAGCCAATCTAAATCAAATATTACAATATGGTGAAGTTAATCATCTGAAATTAACCTTATAACTGCTTGAATCACTCTAATCTATAAAGAAAATCAATATAAGCATATCAAGCCCTGCTGTGAGCTGCTGTCTGTTTGAGCTGACCATGCAAATGGAAAATAATAGCCAGAGGATGTTTATTGCTCCCTGTATGTTAACACTTCTTATAGGGCTGAGATGGGTAGATGGATTCCCCAGGGAGATGTGGTTGTAAGATGCAGGCAAAGGCTCCCACTCCAAAGAGGTCCAGCATCTGTGAAGACCCTCTGAGCCACCCTCCCAGCAGTGGATTTCAGAGAGCTGTCAGTGACTAACAGGCATGAGGAGAATTGATTCCCCCTGAACGAAAAACCATTTCCCATGCAGAGCACCTTGCACCCCCTGCTCCAGCTCAGCTCCAGGTGCCCACAGTGGCACCTGCATCCTGTTGGTGGCTGGGCTCAGCTCTGGGCACCAGGTGAGGACACAGGCACACAGGTCCCCAGTATGACCAGCAGTCATCCACCCAGTAAGCAGCACCCCCAGCTGTGGCAGCTGCACTGTGCCCACCACAATGCTCTGCTCAAGTGTCCTGGGCCACGTCACAGCAGCGCTCCCAAAGGTGATCAACCCCACTGTGACAGGGATGTCTGGAGAATTTGGCCCCATTGGAGGCACTGCTGGCTGCATCACTGCCTCCCCAGTGAGCAGCTCCAAACCAAGGGTGATACATACCCACCCTAGTGGGGGTAGCAGCCCCATGTTGGGGGGCACAGGTGACAGCCTGCCTTGTCCAGCTGCTTCTCCAGAGTAGCCATGAACAGGCATTTACTGGAGTATCTGGGGTATGACTGTGATAAGTGCTTTGATAGCAGACAGAAATCTATAAATAACAACAGTTTCTCTCAAACCCCTTATTTTAAAATAATGAAGACATTTCATAAAGTGACAAGTGTCTCAAACATGGATACTAAAAGCTCAGAGAGCCTCTTTTTGAAGTTTGGGGAACAGATGGGAGAAGTGAGATCCCAGCAGCAACTTGCATGGCATCAAGGGCCTGGGACTAGTCAGAGCCAAGGAGATCAATCACAGGCTTTTCTTGATGCTCTTCATGGGCACTGTATCTGAAGAAAGATGAAGGTTTCTGAACTGATGCCATTGTCCAGGGAGTGCAACAGCTTCACACCACTCCTGCCTGTGCCAGGGTGAAGAGCAGTATTTGCCTCCAAGGTCCACTTGCTGTGGAAATTCCAGAGCTGCGACAGACTCCAAGGTGAAATTATTTTCTGCATTAAAATAAAAGAAAAAAATAGTGCAAATTTTTCAGCTGTCCATCTGACATGTGCTGGCTCCCATCTCGGTCTTGGGCCAGTGGTGTGGGCAGACAGCCAGCAGCAGCAGCAGCAGCAGCAGCAGCAGCAGGAGGTGTGTCCCATGCACAGGGTGACAGCTGGACAGAGGTGCTGTGTGTGACACCAGTGACACACGTGCAGTCCACGGTGCCCGCACGGCTCACGGCAGCTCCTTCCTTGTTGCTCATGATTTGCCTTTTGCTCCATGTCCATTCCTGAGGTATTTCCTGCGTTCTAAATGGAGGTGTGAATGATGTGGATGACGTACTGCCCTGGGGAGGGGCAGGAGAGCAATTGTGGAAGTGGGCAGCAGCTGTCCCAGAAGAGAACGCACCTGCTGGAAGGCTGAAGCTGCTGTTTGAAGCAGCAAGTTGCCATGGATTAGGAACGGTCCTTTGATATTGAAAATGTGTTCTAATGAGTTTCCGCAATATATGCATCATTTCAATTCCTGTGGAAAGGTGTTTAACAACTCCCCATTCTCTTCACCTAAAGGGACATCAAGACATGTAAAAAATGCTCCATTTTTTCATACTTTAAGCTGAACAGGTTTTAGAGAACTGGGAGCTTTCTTAGTTCTTAAAAAATTCTTGCTTTCTTTAAATTACAAGGACAAGCTGCATTTTTGGAATCAATACCCAGAATGTACAAACAGCTCTTCAGGTAAGGAGGCTCAACAGCAGAGCTGAGCTCTCCGAGGTTGCTCAGTGGTGAAGCTTTCTGTCCAAGCTGTGGAACAGGGCAGCCACAGCCCTGACTCCTGCAGATCCAGGCTGTGACATTGGCAGAGGTCATGACTCTGGTAGAACTTGGTTCTCCACAGTACAGGAGCCCCTTATTTCACATTATAACTTATTTTAGAGTTCAAGCTTTCTGAGGAAGGGACTGGATCTAATTTAGTGTGGACACATTACACTCTGGCCAGGACAGAAAATCTGTGTCTGCTGAAGCCGTGAGCTCCTGCACAGTGCAGAGAGTGAAGTAATGGCAAACATTAATATAAACATTGATCCAGCAGCAAGATCCCAGGGCAAGGGGGCACAGTGCCAGCAGGGAGGGATGCCACCACGGGGAGGAGGGGTTTGCTGCCCTCATCCTGACTCTGAGCCTTCACAGACCCTCCAAAGAAGAGCTGGGATAAAAGCCCCTGGACCTGGTACTGCAGTGAGCTCCTCCACATCACCTGCATTGTCTCCCAGTGATCCATGAGAGGGGTCAGGCTCAGCAGAGTGTCCCCCCCCCCCTCACCCAGTCCATCTCTCCCAGGGCCTCCGGAGCATTCAGGGAGATGCAGGGATGCACCGGCGGGTCAGCAAGTGCATAAATGTTATGCAGAAGGCAGGCTTTGCCCAATGTCACTAACACCATTCACAGCCTATTGGAGGGGACAATTGTCACATTAAGAAACCCAAAGACATTCTGGATTTCTCCAGCCTCAGGGCTTGGAAGCAGGAAGCATTTACTGCCTAATTAAATTTTCATATACTGGCAGAGTACAGGTCTTCTAGTGAATCTGCATTGGAGAGTGTGCCAGAGTTTGCAGGAAGAGAGCAGGCTCAAGTTGCCTGGGGCTGCCGCTGGTGCGGAGAGCCCCGAGCACAGCGGACACAGCATCACCTCCCGCACATGGAGGCACCACCCGCCTGCTAACAGGCGGCATCTCCAGCCACGTGGCTTCTCTTTCTAATTCAAGAAGGACTCCTCTGGTGGCTTCCCTGCTCGTTTTTAAGGGGCCGGTAGCAGGCAAAGGGGCTGACCCTGCTCCAGGCGGAGGTGAACACCGTGCAGCAGCTGTCAGTGTCCTGGGCGTGTGCCAGGATCTCGGCACCTGCTTTCCTTGTGCTCCCACTTTGGCCCCAGCAGCACCGGCCGCTCAGCACATGGGCTCCCTGCACCTGTGACTCAGAGCCAGGGGGCTTCCTTGCCTGTCCCCACTGTGCCAGGTAAGAGCTCCACTCTGGGCTCAGCCTTCCTAAAAAAACTGCTCCTAACTCTCCTGGTGTGTGCTCAGCTGCTCTGCACACCAGGACAGAGATGGAGAGCCCAGCAAACAAGCTTACTGCTCCTGGACGCCCCTTGTTACCTCTGCCATGGCCCCAGCCCCTCTCTGAGTGCCTCTGACTCCTGGTGACAGGATGGGGACAAGGAGCCCAGTGCCATCCCCACCTGGATACAGCCCAGTGCGCAGACATGCCACAGCCAGCACGGGGCTGGGAGCACTGGCACACTGCTGGAGGTGCCCAAGGGCCGTAGTCCCCAGCCCTTATTTCCTTGGTAAATAAGTGCCTGGAAAGCACCCAGTGGAGACCAGGGACAGGTCTTCACACTAAACCTGTCGTGATCATTCACAGGGTGACTCGTACATTCTCCTGTGCCACAGCTCTGCCACCATGAGCTGCTGCAGGAAGCATTCCCACAAGACTTCCAGAGCACAGGGCTGGAATAAGGTGCTGTCAAAACAACCCAGATTTGCAGCTGCTGCCAGGAGCTGTTGCTATTGTATTGTTCTTTAACAGAGGGATAAGTGTTGGAGCTCAGACCATGACAGGCATTTGTGGTGGTGCTGGGGCAGTGTGAGGGAGCTGGGGAAGTCTCCAAAACACCCCAGGGCTGCCACAGGCACCAGGCAGGTGCCAAGGGGTGAGTTTACCTCTCAAGCAGACTAAGGCAGAGCATTCCCACTGGCCAGGTCACATCCAGACCTACTCTCTGTGGGCATGTAGTGCCAAGTTACAGACCTCCAGCTCTCTGCTCCCAGACAGGGACAGCACCTCCTCTCCACACACATCCATCCAGCCACGTGTCCCTGCCTCCTCCTGGCCAAGCATGGGGGTCCACTGCTGCTGCCTCTGGCCTTCAGCTGGGGCTGAATGCAGCAGAAAACCTGCACTGTGAAGGTGTCAGCCACATACATCCAGCTACAGAAAAGCCACTGCTGGAAATGTTGAAGGGTGAAACAGAGACAGCAGCTGCCACTGTGCACTGCCTGCCCCACCACAAAACACGTGCACACACACCCCCATGCAAAAATCCTCCAGAGCTGCTCCACACAACACAAAATCCTGAGCAATTGAGTAGTTGAAATGCTCTGTTTCAGTCCAGCCAGGGAAAAGCCAGTGTTTGATCAATATTTTCCACAACAACCACTTCCATGTGATAAATGCAGTTACAGGGAAAAGGAACAAATTAACCTTCTGGTGCAGATGGCAGCTACTGCCTGGGAAAAAAGATGGCTCAATTCTGCAGGGAAGCAGGGAAGGGCCATGCCAGAATTCCTGCAAAACTGACCAGTCAAGGCAGCATCTGGAAGGCATTAATGAAAATCAGCCCCTGGAGCACACACCCACCTACCTGTACAGGCGGAAGGCAAAACCAGCCACTGAAAGTGGCACCTGCATGACTCAGAAGACACTGAACCAGGAGAAAATATATGAACTTGGGGCAGCTGATAGATGAAGACTGAGGAACTGTGCTGCAGCACTGTGAATGTGGGAAGATAAAAGGCATCTCAGAAAGTGCTTCCCAACATCAATCCTTCCACCAGTGACAAATTGTATGAAGATAGGGTAGTTCAGTAGCTGTCTGGATCAGAGATTCCATTGCAGATTTCTCAGCCACAGGCAGCTGGATGCAAATAGCAATGAGTGGAGATGTGCAAAGGGTGCACTGTGTAAGGTACCGTGCACAGGAGCAGTGCACCCCTGGGAAAACCAGGAGCCTGAAGAGTGGAAATATGAAAAGGCCATTGCCCATGCAAGGAGAGGAAAGGCAAAACCAGCACATGGTGAGGCCCATCTTCGGGCTGGCCACCCACAATCTGCTTCTTAGGCCTGGAGAAGGCAAGGCAGACTTCCCAAAAAGAAAATGGAAAAAAAAAGCTATGTATCTCTGACCATTCAGGTTACATTTACTCTTCTCCTAGCTGCAAATGTGGGTGAAAATATGGTTCACTGCTCTGCAATCTATCTTGAACTTGATTTTGTTTGTGTCTGAAAGCAACCTTGTGCTCTGTCAGCCTCAGTGTTGGAGTACAGCAGGAAGGATTCTGTCTTGGAGCCTGGTCCATGAGCTCTCCAGGAGCTCTATTTTCCTTCTGACCCCCATCCTGCTCCTCTGCCACTTCCAGGCTGCCTGGCTTCATGCTGTTGTCACTGTTGTTGTGGGGACAACACCTTGGGATGCTCAGGAGCTGGTCCTGTGCAACAGCCCCCTAGACTGGCTGGGATTTTCCTATCAGATCTAAGCAGATCTTGCCTCCTGGAATGAGTGACAAATGCAGTTGCACGCTTGCATCCTGTAAATGCCTCTCTGCCATTAGCAGAGAGCAGCCCCAGGTGCTCCACAGAAAACCCAGAACTGCTACTACGAAGCACTGCTGGGAGAGGCCCAGAGCACCTGCACTGCACAGCTTAACCTGCTCTGCTCCGGGGCTGACACCCTGCCTCACTCGAGTCTGCCCTCCAGGCAGGAGATCTTGACCTGCAAGGTCTGAATCCTGCTCTGGAAAGGCTGATTGAGGAAAAAAAGGATCACATGTGACCTGGTAATGGTGAGTGGTAAGGCAGAGGGTCATAAAATTTTGTTGAAAGAGCTGAAAACCTGTTTGTGTTCTGGCTTCCCACTGAAACAAATACACATGGCATGAATTTGCTGGTAATTCATTAATGTTCTGCATATTTCCAGGAATTTAATTTATCAACTAGTAGCTGCATAAATAGAACAGGCAAAAATGCTGAAAGAAGATTAAACATTGATGCAAGTATATATTGATTTGAACATTCCTGTGCCTTTGCTTGTGACACATCAATAAAATTAAATAATATCTTAATAAAATTTCTTGGTAATTATGTCTTTTCCCTTGCGTAAGTGTGCCCTCCAGCAATGTAATTAAAATCAAAATTACATTAACCCTCCAGTGACCATTTGACAAAAAAATTAAGAGTCTAGAGATTTCTCTGAGCTCTCCCACCCAGCCAGATCATTCTTGGTCACACACCCTGCACACGCCACTTCCATTCTGATGGCTGTGAACAGAGATTGTGCTCACTCACAACATGTGCTGAGTGATATCCCAGGAAGTCAGAGAGCTCTGCCTGGGAGAACAAAGTGGTTCAAAGGTTTGTTCGGGCTCTGGGAGGACCTGGTCCCCTGAGCCCTGGCTCTAGTCCCCTGCAAGAGCATTCCCACAGCACTCAAGCAGTGATGAGTCAGAGGCAGGCCGTGGTGCCTCACTGGCACAGAGCAGGATCCACCTTTGGGCTCTGCCACTGCCATGGGACCTCTGATGTGAGGACACCCAACTGACTTCTGTCCTGGACCCAGAGAACCACGGCAAAGCTAGAGCTGCCTGGGCTGGCCCACCTGTTCTTGTGGCAAACCCATGCCTGGGGCGCAGCAGAAGTCCCCTCCTGGCATAGGGACACCGGCCACAGCTCTGAAGCAGCTCTTCAGAGATGTCCCCAAGAGGCTTTGCTGTTTCCAGGAGTGACTGGAGCCCTGAGCAGTGAAATCCCTTGTCATTCCCATTTAGCAGGGCGGTCCCACTGCCAGACACTGACAATCTGGCCTTTCAGGAACCACCAATAATCTGTTTGCTGCAACTCTGCTGTGTCACACTGTCAGCTTGTCACCTAAACTTGCCATTCACATAATCTATTAGTTGTCCAATTTGTCTTTCTGTCATGGACCATGTGATGCTCAGCACAGTGACTTTGTGCATTTTTATTGCTCTCCTTAGTTAATAAAGCACCACTTTTGAATTTGGGGGAATTGAGAAGGCATCTTTGTCACAGCACATCCCTGTCCTTGGCATCCAGCATGTTCATGATGTGATGTGGCATGTGTGGCATGTCACCAAAGCAACCCATCAGGACAGGAACAAAACTGCCACACCTCCAAACCTGCTCAGGAAACCTGCTGAGGCTGTCACAAAGGCATCTGCTCTTGCCTCAGACAGAGCTGGGCATGGATTCCACCACCTCCAGGGCAGAGCAAAAAGTCCAGAGTGAGAGAGACCCCAGCCTGGCTTTCATACCTTCTGCTTCACTCCTGAGCTTCAGAGCGAAAGGGGATTGCAAGTGAGTCCTGCCTGAAGAACAGGCAGCTGCTGGCTGCGTGGATGGAGGGAGGCCAGGGGATTCTGATCAGCTCCAGTGCCAGATTCAGCAGCAGATGCATACTGCAGACAGGGCCTTGGAGGCTGAATTGTGTCAGATCAGAGGCTTCTCCTCCTGTACTGATGCTGTGATGGTGTTTGTGCCACGGAAATGCATCTCCGTCCCAGACAGTGTGGCCAGGACATTGGTGTGGCTCCATTAAGTGCTAGACTCACACTTCCAGGACTGAAGGCAGGACCTTCCCCCATCCCCAGGAGATGATCATAGCTCTGTTAACTGAGCTGAATCCAGCACAGCAAAGCCTTCAGGTCCTGGCTGGCAGCACGCAGCATCCTTTGAGAGGTGGCTGCATCCTTGTAGTGGTTTTAGTGTTTGCATTTTTTATATATAACTAGGAGAACTCAGAACGCAAATACCTTTTTATTGAAATCCTTGTAACCGTGTGCCATACTTCACCAGGCAGTCAAACACCATAGTTAAAGCCTCAGTATGACATTTTACACCTGACTTAACCAGCAATAGATTATCAGCTGTTGGCATGAGAGTGCATTTTTTACAACTTGCTTGTCTCTGAACTTGTGTTAAAGGGTCCCGGAAACCTAGTGAGACTGAGCAGGCTCAAGACAGCAGTGGTATAACTTCACAGCTCTTGGCATGCTCGCACAGACCATTAGCTACAGATGTCCTTCTGAAGATCAAGAGCACTTCAAAGTCTTCTAAATTCCTTCCTAAGCTCAAGAGGCTTGGAACATTTGCACAGCTTACACCAGCTGGCCTCAATTCATGAGGAAGCACTCAGATCCAGACTAAGACATCTCCTAAAAGTCGTTTAAATGTCTCCCACTCTCTGCAATGAAATAATCAGTAGACCTCATTTGCGCACATTTGAAAAGTTACATTTTCAGTAGTATGCCTTGTTTGCTTCTTGCAGACTGTTGCCTTCACAATAAACATGGGGGAGACTCCCCATGCACTCAGTCCAGGACAGCAGTGGAGACATTCCTGTTGTTCCTGTCACTGTTGGGACTAGGCAGCAGCTGGCATTAGTATCTGCAAGTCCACAAGAAACATTGAAAATAGTTACTGATTTCTGAGGACTACTGTTAATTGATTGGCAAATATTCTAGTGAGTGACAAGTGCTCTGGAATTTGAGGATCGCTGATGACTCCTTTTGTCTGTGCTTACTGTTGTAATATTGGTAGCAAAATAATTCAAATTCAGATAATGTAAATGCTTCATGAAAGAAAAAGCATTGCCAGTCAAAGATCCAGGGTTATGG
The DNA here is from genome assembly GCA_013401135.1 of Cettia cetti. NCBI lineage: Eukaryota > Metazoa > Chordata > Aves > Passeriformes > Sylviidae > Cettia > Cettia cetti. The sequence goes on along the minus strand of VZUI01029596.1, from coordinate 13,798 downwards.
ACATTACCCATGGAGGCAGACACCCAACCTGTACCTGGAAATTTGGAAGGACAGGAGTCCCTGGCACACCAAGCTCATGCTCCCTCTTTCCACTGAGGACCTCCTGATTTACTGGCATGACAAGGGTAATTAATTTTGATGGTTTTAAGAAAATGAACCAGGCATAGCCCAAGCAGGACAGTACACAGCCTCAGAAACAAACACCATAGTGTTAACAGAGACCAGATGGCCCACAGATGGCAAGTGGCACAGCAGCATCTGCTCCAAAGGAGGAAAACCAGCACAAACAGCAGCAAGTTTCCATGTCCTGGCAGCTCCTGCCAGGGACGAGTTCACAGTGGGAATCAATCGGGCAAGACTCCACTCAGCATCATCAGGGATGGTGCTGTATGGAGATTGGTTTCTCCTTTAGCACTCTCTCCTCCCCTGGACACTGGCTCTCCATAGTGATGGGATGTGCTGATGGCTTAACAAGCTGCCAACGGGATTATGCAGAATCATTTTGTCAGGTTCAGGAGCTGTGTGAAATGGCATATGCTGGAAGTACAAGACAGCACAGCCCTAACTGCAAAGACAATGAGATGTGAGACCAAAGCCTCGTGATAGAAAAGAAAAGCACACAGAACTTGTACATCTTCAATATTTCAGAGCAGAAAAGTCCAATCCCTGCAAATGGTGGGCATCCAGGAGGTGCTGGGCTTTCTAGGACAGACAGGGATTTCTGCAGCATACATAACAGAAACTGAGAGCACCACAGAGATGAACATCCCCTGCAGCAAGAGCACTGGAAAGTTGGTCAGCCCACAGATGTCCAGCACCACTCCCTCTCACAGGAGGGACACACCCAGGAAGGGTAAGGGATAGTCTCTTCATGACCTCTGCTACTGTCGGGACCCTATAACAAGAGCTCAGGCCCTCCTAGCAAAAGGTGAACATCTTACCTGACTTCATTAAAAAACCAGCAACATTCATTATTTCAGCCTTCCTGGGCAGGCACAAAGATAGATGAAAGGAATAAAGGCAAGCTAGAAACATCAATAAATAACTGCATCTTCTTATTGGCTGCAGTATTCAATAGTTTCAAATGTTTTTTTTGGTGCCTTTGGCAAGCAGAAGGTTTGCAAAAGTGCTGAGCCTGTCACCTGTAACTTGTCATCATCACTTATCCCTGCTAAGCTGCTTTTTCTGTCCCTTCCCAGGGAGTGCATGTGGCTCTGAATGGCTGCAGCAGTGACCTGGTACTCTGAGCTAACAGGGCTTGCTGCTAACAGGAGGACAGTCCCAGGTGGACAAAGCAGCAGAGCAACAGAGCTGAGTGCACGGTAAAAGATGTACTTCAGCTACCAATTACCCTCAAAGAGCTGGAAGTCTTCCTAGGTGAGGGGACCTGCCTGCCCACACACAGACCTCCCCAGCCTGCCTCCCAGTGCCCAAGGACACCATGCCCCATGAAGGCTCACGTGTCCCCAAGCAATGATGTGCCCTGCAGCCAAGGACAGAGTCCCTTGTTCTGTGGCTGCATGGGAAAGCAGAGGTGAAGGCTTGGGTTGTCTTTACTAATGAGCAGCTGATAATGAGCCACAGATCCCATTCCTAGGACTTGACTTGCCCAGCTTAGCAGTTCCTGAGCAACTTCAGGGATGCCCAGCCAAGGGCAGTTTTGGGGTACTGGGCTGTGGAGCATCCTCTGTCCAGTGCAGCATCCCCAGCAGCCCTGACCCTTTTTCTGGGAAAAAGCTCTGCCTCCAGTCGTACGTAGAGAGCCCATGGAGAGCTCAGGCATGGAGGGGATGGGATGTGACAGACATAGTCACATAGGGTGTGACAGGCCTGGAGCCACTCACAGGCATCCTCACAGCAACACGTGGGGAACTAGTCCCCTTAAAAACAATCCTGGATGTCCTGTTTCCTGACAGTGCCATGTACCTGCACCAAAAATTCTTACAAGTGTAGTAGACTATACCACGTGTCTTTGACTGCTGTTGAAAATATTTAATAAACTCTGGAAAACTAATCACTATCAAGGACCCTGAACATTAATTTTAGTCACAGCTGGCCACACTCTATCACCCTATAAACACCTCTCCAGTTTCAATTAACATTTCACTATCTCCTGTCTCACTGAATATTATATTTAACTAATTTAAGAGGATTGGTAAAGATAGTTTTCACACTTCACATGAAAGCATAATGAAATAATGATACCTGTACCCACAAAAAGCATGAGGATACTGCATAAAGAGCTTTAAAGTCATCTGAAGCAAAAACTTCTCCAGGAGACCTTCATTCTAGCTTTGGCTACCAAGGCCCTGTGCAGGTGTGTGCTATCCCTGGCATGGTGTCCAGCTCTGGACCCCAGCCCCAAGCAGCCACAGCTGGCTCAGCCACGCTGTCCCTGCATTTGGGTTTCGCTATGTTGTAACAAATATCTTTGGAAGGAGCAGGCATTTCCCATGGCAGACTCAGAGAAATTGATTATTGTTTGTCCTCATCTATAACCTCAGTTGCAAAAAAACAGGTTTTCAAAATCAGGGAAATTCAGGCCTAAGAAGGACAGAAGACAACTGAATGCTGTCCTTCGTGCAATAGTCTTTCCTCTGTTTGAAGACTGTCACTTCTCTCCCTCCTCTTTTCCCATTTCAGGTCAACAACACTCAATTCTTTCAGTCTTTCCTCATGAGTCACAAATCTCAGCATCTCTCTCAAAATTTTCCAGTACTTCACCAACATTTCTTAGAAGAAATATATATTTCATTATTTTTAAGAGACAAAATATTTTTATTATCTGGTATTACATGGAATTTTTATACCTGGGCCCATACAGGCAATGCTCATGTTAATGTATCCTAAAATAAAGCTTTGCTTTTTGGCATCGTCACACCCACATCCTTTCCTGCAAAATGTTGCCTTGCCAGATATTTCATATATCAAAAGCAGAATATATAAATACATAAGTATGTATTCCTGCTTTTTAGTTCCCCTTCTGTGCAGAACGTGGACTTTCTGTATCAGTGCAGTCTACTTTCCTATCCTAATTGCGCCCCAGGGACTGCTCAGACTCTCATCTACATGACTCAGGCCAGAGTTACAAGGTTTATAAGCATGTAGGCTCTGCCCTCATCCCCAGCTAGGGTTTAGTAGACCTCCCAATTTCCTATATTAAACAAAACAATTTTCCAATAATGTGTTTGCTTCATCTCCCTTCTGTGCAAGCAGAAGCAGCTCCTGTGGGAGCACAACTCTAGCTGGCTGCAGCATGGCCAGGTGTGGGGAAGTCCCAAGTGGGAGAGGGATGTGGAGGAGACTCCAGGCAGTGACACTCCATCACCAGTGACACTCCAGGCAGTGACACTCCCGGCAGTGACACTCCAGGCAGTGACACTCCATCTCCACCCACTGCTGGGCCTCAGCACCCCTGGAATGCAGCCCTGCTCAGGCTGCAGTGGGACCCAGTGGTGCTGGGGAGGCTCCAGCCTGGGGTAATGCCCCCACTCTGGGAAATCACATCATGACTTTTGCCCCAGCAGAAACCAGACTTCCGAGGACTTCTGTAGAGCACCAAGCACCAAGATGACCCAAAAATTGTCCCCATGTTCTTTGTTTTCACCACCACTAGGTCATATTTCCCCTTGCAATGGTGGCAGCGGACAAAGATCACAGGAACATCAATGCAGCTATTTTTATTGTCCAGAAATTAGCCTAGCAGGAATCCAATTCCATTAAATTCCATTATTGTGGGAGAGGAAACTCAATGCCCATTTCAGAGAACAGCAGCCACAAAATCTGCAGAAAGGCTCAGAAAGGTTAGAAAAGGAAATGTTTCAAGGGAGGGGTGGGAGGGAGGCAGGAAGAAGGTGATGAGGCACCCCAGTACCCCAACACGTCTGCCCAGGAGAGCAATTCCCTGCAGGGCTGCATCATTCCTGCTACCAGTACCTCACTGGTAGTTCCACAGCATTTTTGGGACACAGCTTTGCTGTACTCATTCTGTACTCAGAACTTCTTCCCCCCACAAACTCTGCAGAGCAGTGAAAGTGCTTACTCTATTTACATTTCCTCATTCAGCACTGCTGTGAGTTTCCCATTGAAATATGTCATCCTTGATGGGAGTCTATGGATTTCCACTCCTCACTGCTTGACAGATTTTACTGTTGTCCTTAAAAACACTTTCAGAGTGCCTGGTAATGAGTACTAATTAGATGTGGTCACCTAGGAGACAAGGGGGATTCCCAAAAATCAGTGCCAGAAAATGTGGTATTCCACAACTAATTAAAAAAAAATTAATTAGATAAGCCCTGTGTCTTTGCAGTTGCACAATTAACAGCACAGTCACCCACCTGTGAGCTTCTGTGGGGTTATAACACACAGGATAGTGAGGTGGGATTCCAACAGCCCTGCCTTCACCCCAGCCCATCACAGGATAAAGAGCTTCCTGACCAGAGCCAAGCCGTAGGTTCAGATTCAGATATGCAAGGGATGATGCTTGCATGTTGATCAGTCTGAAGTTCAGTTACATGCACCTACAGTTTTGGTTTCTGTGCGCTACACAAAACATCATTCACTGAGAGGAACTGTTGGAGCTGATTTAAAACAGAGAAACACCTCCATCCTTACACAGCTCTGCTGATTGGAAGCCAAAGGCCCTGGAGCCAGGCTGGGGGCCCAGGTTCCTCACCCAGTGCTACAGCATTGCTGTGCCAGCACGGCTCCCACCGGAGGCAGGGGTGCTGCACTGCTCCTTCACAACTGCAATGGCAAACACCTGCAAGCCTTGGGGAAGATCCACAGCTCAGAGGCCCTAAGCAGCTCAGATCACTGCATTAAAGACATGAAAAAATATTTTCCTGGTTAGCTCCAACACTTTATTGAATAAAGTTTAAAATCCTCACCCTGACTCAATCCATCTGTTCAGGTCCCATTATATTTCCTCATTTTAAGTTTGGAGAGGAAGAAAATGTAGATATAGTAGTTGCCTGATTTGAATTTCACTTCTATCCCATAACTCTTTACAGAGGTAAAGGGGAAAATGACATGTGGAAAAATGTTTCTTGGAATCACCAACTGGAGGTTTAAGATTCATGCCCCAGTGTGTCTCTGCAGACAGGAAGAGAAGAGGAGCAGGGATTGTGACTGAAGTGGCAGTGTGGGAGGTGAGAAGTGAGCCCAGTCTGGCAGGACCAGGACAGTGCAGGGGCACAATCCTGACATCACTCTGGAAACACTCCCTTCCAAACCTGATTTTAACACTATGGAGAAACCTCCATCTTGTCTGCCAAACAGACCATCCCAGTGAGTGGTGTCCAAGGCAAACCTCAGCCCTGCACCAGCCCAGGGCTCACCCCGAGCCTACAAGTAGTCCATGTGGAGCCACACTGGGACCTGCTCCATAGCACCTGGGCAGAGCTGCTGGGACCTGCTCCAGGAGCACTCCCAATATTGCCAGGCACCCAGCTGACAGCTGTTTTCTGTGTGAACAGACACCATTTTGCAGTTTCTGGGAACTGGAAATGAACTTAATTCACTTGTCATCCATCTCAGAGATTTAACAAACTCAAAAGTTTAGTAATTAGATAAATTTCCTCCCTGCGCAGGACCCTTTATATTAATAGAGAACTTCCTCAAAACAAATGAGGAGTGACTGAAAGCATCAGAAAAGAACAGCAGCAACCAAAAACTCCCCTGCACCAACAAGGAGTTGGGATTTACCTGTGCAAATATATTGTCATGCTCTGTAACCACAATCTCCAAGTCAGACACCTGTGAGGGGTGCTGGTCTGGCCCAGGGAAGGAAGCATGTTGGCACTCAGTTGCCCCTGGAATCTGCTTCCAGCAGCAGCTCTCTTCACTTGCTGCAGAAGCCAATATTCCTGTGAGCTCTGACAGGTCCCAGAGCTACAGCTCAGCACGTGCATCTTGTCCCTGGTGTAGGACAGGCTTCCTTTCACACCTCTCAGTGCTGCCTACCTGCCTATGCAGCCCCATCACCCAGATGTCCCGGAGCCTCCCCAGGATCCAGAAGGAGCCATCACAAGGCCTTGTCCTTCTCTTCCCTTTGCAATCAGCCTCTCCAGACTGCACACATGTACAGATACACCCTGCTGGGGCAGTGCAGTGCTGAGGATGTTTTGCAGCTACTTCTAAGCACAGCCGTGACTCTGGCCCCAAGCCAGCTGTGACCTCTCTCCCCCAGCTCTGTGTGAAGCAGAGTCCCACTGGCTGCAGTTGTGCTGCTTCTCCTGCTGAGCTGTCATCAAGTTGAGGTCATTGTGTCCGGGAGCACTGAAGGGAGGAGCTGCACAAGCGAATGGCTCTTCCAAGGGGACGGGGAGTTCCCTCCCAGCCACCCCATATGCCAAGCACCCTCCGGTGTTTTCAGTCTGCTCTTAGACACTCCATGGCACAGCAAGTCCTTTCCTGCTAGTGCATAACTGCACAGCTGCACCATTTACCATTGCGTGTTTTAGCCAAAGGCAGGAACACATTTGGCTGCAGGGACAGGTCAGGCCTCCACAGCTTTTTCAGGGCTGCAGCCCCAGCCACACTGCCCAGGCACTGCTTTGCCAGCCCCTCCAGGACAGTTCAGGAGCATCCCATCCCAGCTGGTTGAAAGCTCCTCCTCAAACCCAGGCCCCATGCTCATGTGAGCAGTGTGCTGGAGCTGTGTGTGCCCACCCACGCACAGCTCACTGCCACCTGTGCCCCTGGCCCACCACCCACCTCTGCATGCCCTTCTGCAGAACACCTTCAGCCACTGAGCTCTTACCTCACTGCATTATTCCTGCTGACAAATCCCCCGTGCACCATTCCTGAGAGGTGCAACAACAGCACAGCTGGGTCTTTGCAGAAAGTCTCCCACAGCACAGCTCAGCCTGTGAGGGGTTTCTTCTATCCTTCCCCAAGCACTGACTGTAGAAGTCAATGGTTTAATGTTGTCATTTCCTTTAGACTGCAATGCTCTTATTTTAGCACAGCAACTTATATTTAATGGAGTTTGGAAAGGGTTTTTTTGTACGTCCTCACTTCTACTCCAAGCATGTTTGCTCTCAATTTATTTCTGCTCTTCTTATCTTCTCAACAACTGCATCTCTTGTTCCTAGTCCTGCTTGTTTTCTGCTCCGTATTGTGATTTTTCTTTAATTTCATCTTGTTCCCACACTTCCCAATCACACATTTCATCACTCCTGCTTCCCTATTGCCAACAATATGTTATTTCTTTATCTTAATTGTATCATCCAGTCATCTGGTTCCAGGATGGCATCTCTTTACCTCACAGTGCAGTCCCTTTAATCATTACTGCTTCTGGCATGTGTAATAATAGCTGAAACCAGCTGTTAGCTTTCACCTTCCAGTTACAGGCAAAAGGTTTTTTTTTTTTTCTTCCATATAAGTCCTAATGACAACACAAACTGAAACCATCCAAACATCACTTCACACAGGCTGCAGAAATAAAACCAGTGCTCCATGAACTCCTCTCCTCTGCTCCCAGATAAGCAACAGGGAGCTGCCCAAGACCAGCCCTTGAGAAAACAAAGTCTTTCTGAAGGATCAGACTCAAGCTCCTTGTTCCTTCTGCAAGGAGCCCATCAGCAGAAGTACTTGTGGTCCATTGGCTGGTCACAGATCCCATTTCTGCTGTTTGCTCCCCATGTCCCTCCCAGGGGTGTCTCCATCCCATGAAGCCTGGGCTGTACCCAGCCTCCTGCCAGGGTTCCAGCAATGGGCAGTGATCTCCATGGAAATGCAGCCTTCCCCCACAGCACATGGGACCCTTTTTCCTCATATCTGCCAGGCTACACCTCTCTGATGATCACCAGTGCACCCACAAGTGACAATGCTCCACATGGTTGGCAGCCAGCCTGTTGCCCAGCAGAGTGGGCTCCTGCCCACCTTCCTGTGAGAGGGTCCTTCTCCCACCAGGCTGGAAGACTTGACACCAAGTGTCTTTCTCAGTGCATAGCAGAAGCTACGGACCAATTGTACCAACTCCACCATCTGGGGTGCTGTCCTTGTCTGTCTCCAAATGCTGGAGGTCCCGGCACTATGATGTGCCTGGCACTATGGCATTCCCTGGACAACTGGCTACACAAGCTGCTATAGGCAGTGCCCTCTGTGCCTCTGATCTCCATCCAGCTCCTCAGTCTATAGTACCGAGAGCCCCTCCCTCTCCCAAAAGAATTTCAAATGGTTGATTCATGTTCAAAGCATCTCTGAGCATTTGGGGGCCCTGCTCAGGGCAGGCAGTGACAGCTCCTTTTCAGGGGTGCAGGAGGGAACTGGAACCACCAGCCCAGGTTGGGATGAGACACCTGTGCAGGGCTGTCAAGCAGCCAGAGTGGAAGCAACCACCACAGGGGTCCAGTAATTGTCCATTCCAAATGAAAATTCTGCTGTCTGGATCCACTTCTCCAGCTCCAGGAAAAGGCAAAGAACTTTGAATCCATCACAAATTATCAGCAATGAAAAGTTTTACATGAGGGTATAGGGAATAAAAACTGATTCTACAAGCTGCTTAAGTGCCACTGCAAAAGGCAGCATGGCACGGGAGTCACTGTACGGATGTAACTCAACACCTCTGTCTGTAGCCTGATCCACACGTGCTGCTGAAGGTCAGCGAGAGCCAGGCTTCTGCACAGAGAAACATTTTACATCTGTCAGAGGCTGCCATGGTGCCAGCCATGAATCAGCACAGAAGAGTGTCTGGTCACCTGATTTACACAAAGGTAGAACTGAATTGGAGCTTGAATAATACAGGTCAAACAAAGAACAGAGTGGGGGGATTATACAGCAGGAAAACCTGACAAAAGGACTTATTTGGTCTGGAAAAAAGCCATTTACGCAGGGCACCATACTTTGTCAATATAAAGCAATCCTTGTTGATCTGTCTCTAGACAGACCCATGCTAAAAGTCAGCAGCTAAAGTGGAGAAGGAATGTGCTCCCTCAGCACTTGGAGCATGAGCTGTGTTCCTACTCTGCAGAGCAAAACCAGGACCATGGCACCCAGATGTGGCCAGCAAAATTAACTGCTCTAGCATAGCAGAAGAGTCAGTCAGAGAAGAACCATCCTGTCCCTTGACTTTGCTATGGAGGTGATTTAACCCCTGGGGCAATTGTGCTTTCAGGGTTCAAATATTTAACAGATCATAGGAGTCACCACTCAGAAACCTGGGCAGAAAAAGAGCATGGAGCAGGTGTGAAGCATTGCCAGAACCAAAAAAAAAAAAACCAACTCCTGAAGCCCACAAGACTTCATAAACAACTGGCCCCCTGCTCCTGTAAGAAAGGCATGTCCTACACTCTTGGTGCCACTGCTGCCACAATGTGAAGCAGATCAGATCTGCCTAGTGAGAGCTGTTTGTCTCCAGGTGACACCTGCCTGGAGGTCACCCACATGGTCAGCAGTCAGTGCTGGCATCTAGAAAAGAAGACACATCAAATACTGGAGCTTTTCCCTGCAGCCAGCAACAGTCCCCAGTGCTGAGGCAATCAGCCCCCGGCTCTGCAAGAAGCACAGGAAGGGACAAGCCCTGGGGCTAATTTAGATGGAATATAAAACATTTTGCATGGAATGAAAAAACACTTTATACATTGTGGCAACCATTTCCTACTCACAAAACAAACGCAGTATTGGTTGTTTTTTTCAGCTGGTCTTTCCCTGCCCTAGAAAGAGTTCTGAAATGCTCTTCAGCATCCATAGCTGCTAAACTATTGCTGGCTGCTGGAGCACGGGACACTTCAGTGCAGGGCCCTGGCCAGGCAGTGCTGAGGTGCCATTCCCATGGGCTGTGCAGCACATCTCCTGAGCCTCCACAGCTGCTCCTGGCTCCAGCAAGCCCCAGCCAGCAGAGCCCTGGCACATGAATGCAGTGGCCAGGAAGGGCCCAGGCAGGCAGGCACAGGGCACTGCTGGCTCCCTGGCCATGTGGACGTGGGGCAGCCAGGTGGGCGGAGAGCGCTGCTGCCTCTAACAGCAGGTGGACGCAAGGCCACATCTGCAGGAGGCAGCTGCCTTGTAAAGCCATAAGAGCTGCTGGAGTATCCATTTGTAGTCAGTACTGGTGATGTATTAAGAGAGGATAAAAAGCCTTTTCCTCACACACACAGTGGCAGCAGTCACAGTCCCTGCACCAGGCTCAGCGCTGCAGCACAACTCTCCCAACAATCCAGCCCCACCACCACATCCCCCTCCCCCTCCCCCTGCTCACAGACACTGACAGACCACTGTGCAGGTCTCCAGGGAGCAGGCACTCCCTGTACATCAGCAATTCCCAGACAAGGATATCAGAGGCTGCAGCCCAGTGCAGCAAGCTGACATCATGTGCCTGATGTTGCCAAACATGGATGAGCTGTTGCTAGAACAATCAATTTTTAAATATCTCTCTGCTTGTTACCCTGAGCCTGCAGTAACTATAGTAACATGCTCCGGGCTCCCCTCTTCAAAGGCACCACAACTGTGCCTGGGGCTAGGGGTCTCCGGGGGCTGGGAAGGCCAATGCCTCCTGGGCTGTGTCCCAGGATGTTCTGTGGATCACCCTGGAGCATATCCCATCTGTTCTGTCCCGGCGGCACCTGTCCAGGCACTGGCAGAAGGACTCTGCAGACACTAGGCAACTCCAGCCTCTCTGACCACAGAGGAAGCATTCCTGTCAGCACTGCCAGGGTCTGCCCCAATACCTTGGGAACAGGAATCCCCTGGAAGGGGCACAATGCCCACCCACAAGGCTTTTGCAGGGCTCTTTCAGGGGGATCCAGCACGGTCCTGCAAAGCAGATCTCCTCTGGCACATGTGGCTTTTGGCAACAACTGGAAGAGGGCTGACACCTTGACAGAGCCTTTGTGCCTCAGTCCCTGCCTTGGAGCAGTGTTGACTGGCAGGTGCTGTATGAGTGCCCCCCACCCTAAACAGTACTGTCTTCAGCACTGGTGCTCACAGGGAAACCATGCATGCCAGGAGGAATAATGAAGAGGAAACCAGACTAAGCTTGTTCGCTGAGCTGAATTAAAGGATCAAGCAATAAATACCAGTCTCAGAAGTAGGAAAAGGCAGAACAGTGATGTACACTGCCAGGATTGGACAGCCCGGTGGCTGCCTGCTGACTTCTGGGCTCCCTCAACATGCAGAGTGTTGCCATGTCCAGCACCAGTCCAATTTCCAGAGTGGGTGCAGAGACACAGCTCTCAGGGTGCACTCTTGTCCAGTGTCAGTGCAGTTCAGGGGTGATCCCATCCTCACCTCTCTGCATACACACAGCCTGGTCCAGAGTGCAGCATCCCACCATCTGCATGGCATCCCAGCACCTGCAGCAGGATGGCATCTCCTTGGCAGTCTGCAGGTGGGCTCTGACACATCTACCCCATGTAGAGAACACCTCATGCTGTGGTCTGGGCTGTCTGGGATGTTTACCTTATTTTTCTCCTTACCTCTATTCTGCTCAGTAAAAATGCAGATGAAGTGTTGTCACTGTTCACTCTTTCTACAATGCAAATGCTGTGTGTTCCCTCTGTACCTGCTGCTTCCCAGATTGAGAGGGTGGAGAACAACGAGGGAGGTGGGTTGACTGAATTGCACTTTAATTAGGCTCCTCCCCAGACAACCTGCGCTGTGAATTTTTCAAAACTCTATAAATGGTGTAATATCAATTATTCAATCATTCTGCTAATCTTAAGGCTTCCAGAAGACTTCTAGCTTTGAAGGAAAGCTAAACATGAAGTATCAATAATTGACAGCCTTCCCATCAGAGGATTAACTCCCGGAACATATCCCTTTGGAGCACAAGTAGAGCATGCAGTGCTCCCTGGGGAAGTATTACCTCCACTACTCAAAGTGCTCTTGGAGAGGTGTCACCAAATTCCATCACTGCATTTTATAAATCCTATCCTATTAGATGCATTTATCCTGCAAACAACTTTGCAGTATAATTCCTGGGTTTTTTCCCTGACATTATTGAGGTCCACATATACAAGGTACATAAGGGATTAACACAGTAAGCACATATGACAATCACATTTGCAGATCGTTTCTGGAGTATACCATGGGACTGGACTGTCTGCACGCACACACTGGATCAAGAAGGGTCACATCCTCTGCGTACAGTGGAAGCTGAGAGGGGGTAGTCCGTGTCACACCTCAGGGTAACTGGTCATCGCCCCCAGCCCCAAATCGGACAGTTGCATCTTCCATCTGATCAGAGTGGGGTCACACTCTCACCTTCTCCCATAACCCGGGTTTTCCCTGCACAACCCTTTCCCTTTCCCCTGCCTGGCTGGCATCCAGCTCTCAGAGGGCACGTTCCCTGCAGCTATCAGCCAGACTGGGATGCTCTCTGGGCAGTTTGCTGAGGACGCCGCCCTGGGCAGGTACCTTCCTGGCACACGGAGTGTGGCAGCAAAGAGGCTGAGGATGATGGCTTTCCCTGGCTGTGCTGGAAGCATTCGCTACAGAGGTTGCATAGAGCCGCGAGCTTGCCAGCACCACGCAGAGCGTTTGGATGCCTCCTACAGGCTGGAGGGGCACAGAGAGTTAATTAAAATGCACTGAGCAAGTGTAAAGTTTCATTACAAGACACAAAGGTAGGCTGGGTTCCTCCTTCAGCAGACCTATCTGCATAATCCGGCCCAGCCCTGCAGCTGTCGCTGCCGCTGTGCTCACTGCTGCTGCAGACACTGTTTTCATCTGTTTTATTGAGTAAACACTACCCCAGGTTGGAGCTGCATAACCAGTCCTGCTGCTCTGTAATGCCTTTGCTTTCATCCTACAAATTTAACAGGAAAGTGACCATCCTGCGGACAGGCACGCTCATCCTTTGCCGCTGCCTTCCACACGGGGTGCGAGCCCCGTGTCTGAGTCCCAGACAGGCACAGGGGACTGACATCCCCATGTACAGTCTGCACATTGGCTGCTGCCATGGCTGGGCCCAGGACACCCTCAAAACTTCAGGTGGTGGCTGCGGTTGCAGCAGACTGGAGATCATCCAGGGTCAGCAGCCCCACTACAGCACATTTTCCCCGGAAAACATCCACAAAAGTATTGCTAATTCCCTGGCTGAAACCCAGCTCAGCCTGCAGTGTTTGGAGTATGAATATCCTGTACATGTGAACTGCAGATTTGTTCCACATATTTTCCTTGAAGACTGTATGTTTTTTCCTTTTTTTTAATAATGCCAGTCATAAATGTCACATGTTGGAGCCCAGATCTCATTATTGTGAGCAGAGAAATGTATGCCAGGCAATAAATTCTTTTGTTGGAAATAACCCTGGTGACTAGAGAAATTTATGAATTTATTACTCTTTGTAGAAGCCTTTCCTCCTATGACTTAAAGAGAGATCTATCATCCTACAGGAGAGCTTGCTGGTTCTCTAGAAACCTTTGCACAGTTTTATGTCGCATTCCCTGTCTTCCTGTCCTAAGGATTCATTCACATGCATGGCTCATTATAAATAAGGCATTCTGAATCTGGGCATCAGCACAGCAGCACTGGCAGTGCCTCCCAGGCTGGCACCGCCCCCACATGCCACGGCCTTGGTGGAGAGAGCGTCACCAGCGTCCTTCCCCAGACCCCACAGCCCGGCTGGGCCCTGTAGAGGGACAGCTCCCAGGGAGCAGCCCAGCCCTGCCTGCCCTGCCCTGCCCTGCCCTGCCCTGCCAGCCTGGCCCAGCCCTGCCCTGCCCTGCCCTGCCCTGCCCTGCCCTGCCCTGCCAGCCTGGCCCAGCCCTGCCCTGCCTGCTCTGCCCAGCCCTGCCCTGCCCTGCCCTGCCTGCCCTGCCCTGCCCTGCCCTGCCCTGCCAGCCTGGCCCAGCC